>JAEQML010067811.1:0-18783 GCA_016904865.1 Pissodes strobi | reverse complement strand
CTATGCCTTTTCAATATCCTTTAGATACAATTTGTGAAACTAAAATATTGGGTCTCATTGTAGACTCTAAATTGACTTTCAACACCTTAACCTAACCTTAATTCTATATGTTACACTATTAGATGTTTGAGAGAGATAATTTCCATAAAAATTATAGTGTGTGTATTATGGCTACTTCCATTCTAAAATGACCTATGCTGTACAGTTTTGGGGTGGTCAAGGCTTAAGCATTCGGATATTTAGGGCTCAAAAAAGATGTATCCAATTAATCCACAGGCTTGCCCCGCGGGCGTCATGCAGAAATAGTTTTAGAGATAGCAAAATTATGACCTTGCCGGGGTGTTATATTTACAAAATTCTATTGGACACTCATGAGTGTAGAAAACTTCCACCTACGTCTACTAACCAGGAATATAATCTCCGTTAGGATTTACTCAGACCAGATTTTCCACTTACCAGTGAATATCTGGAATATCACGGAATAAAACTCTACAACCTCGCAGGGTGGAACTAAAAATGGCTAGCATTAATCTATTTAAAAGAAAAATTAAAGGGATGCTTCTAAATAATGTCTTCTATGATGTATGTGAGTTTGAATCGTTTCTCAGTAAGGCTTGAGTGTAGATGCATTTGTTTATGGCTGTTGTTCTTTAATGCAAATATTGTAAAACGGACAATAAAGGAGTTTTGAATTGAATTGAATATTCATTAATACATGTAACATGTTGCTGATATATTTAGCTACTCTTCCGAAGAAAATCGGATTACTCGAATATTATAGTTTTATAACGTGTGGGAAAAAGTAGAATTCACCTGTAGAAACCATCTCAAGAACCAGTATTAATAATGAGAAAATTACTGAAAGCAATATATTTCACTAAGCCTATCACAAGGAGCGGCTGCATCAAACCAATGGGACGCTATCACATTTCCAATACAACTTTTCGAAGCAAAACTTTTTAAAACAAAAACAAATTAGACAAGTATTTAGTTAGCCAGGGATAAGATTTGTCCCATGAGCAAGTTTTTAAATCATTAATGGATCCAACGATGAGCTGTCTTTCCTGGTCTCATCAATTGAAAATAACAAATGCAGCTTTTCATTGAACGAGTGTTTAAAATCTTACATCATGCAGTTTAAAAGTATACCATATAAAACAATCTTATTGACTATTTACCTTTCCCCGATATACAGTCTAAGTAAGTAGCTTGTGTATTTGATTATCATATCCTACAAGATCTTACATATTGGTTTTAAATTTAACCTATAAGTCAGTGGTTTAAAATAATGAAAAAATCTTTACGACAATGATAGAACCTCCTTACAACTGAAAACTTGAAAGGATCTATTATATTGCCTAATATTCTTCACTGCACCACTATAACGTTTGACATCCCTCTCAATAATTTCAATACATCCTCTGATCTAGAGGAATATTTCTACGTTCTTATTCTATTTTAAAAACGGTGATAACATAAATATAAATAATTTCTTGGTGGCCTCTGATTGGAGAGTTCTTGACTCAATGACCTTGGATCATGGCGTTCAATATTTTTATGATACCGTATATACCGCACTTAATTTGTTCATTCCAGTAAAAACGATAGGTCTTCTAGCTTCCCTAGATGGTTCACCGCCAAACTTCGTAATTTTGTCATCGAGAATAAGTCGGTACATAACAGCAGGTAGGCAGAATGATTGTGCGCTATTTTGTTGTTCACTTGGAGATCCCTGTAAACGACTGAGAGATGATTGCTTGCAGCATAGCTTGCCATCTAATGTCACAACAATGAGAGTAGTCAAAACAATAGCGATGTTAACTCCACTGTTAGGCGGTGTCTGGCCTTGGTACTTTGGAGGATAGAAGACTTATTGGGGACCTATCGTTTATTTTCAAAGTTTTAAGTAGGTATATTTATTACCCGGAAGCATTTAAACATTCCTTACAGTCACCAGAAGATTAGGCCAAATAAAGCAATTTCATTGGTATGCCGAGGATCGTCGTACGTTCATCGCTTTTATTTTATGCAACCAAGCATACAACAACGGTCAACTGTCAAGTTATTTGTGAGAGTGAGAAAAGTTTGGTTATGAGAAAACAAACAAATTTTCTCGTTGTGTTGGAGTGTGTACTTTTCCTTTTTTTATATTAAGTATCCAAAAAAATATATAACATGAGCAATTTAACATTTCATGACACATTGCCTACTTCATTTGAAAATAAAATTGTGCCATCTAAAGATAATAAAATATTCATCAGAAGTAACATAAAATGCTTTGATGAAATTAGCATATGGGTGAAAGAATTTGGGGATAAATCAGCTACGCAATGGAATTTACGTAGTTCAAATCCACAGGGAATTAATATTATATGCTCGTAAGTATCTATAGGTATCTTATGATTTCCTAATTAAGTATTGAAGTAGATTCTTGAATTTTTCTATTTTTATAACCGAATTCTTGTTTGAATATGGTAAGGTGTGTAGTTTCTTAACATTATTTTTTCTCGATTTTTTTCCATCTTGTAGGAAAAAATTTGTGTGCCATCATAGTTCATTCATGAAAAAGAAAATAGAAAAGAGGTGTTTCCAAAAATGCAGACTGCCGTGCATCTATTTTGGTCCAAATAAAAAAAAAAATACTAAAAATATTCGGTACAAGGATCCCTATTATACAAGGGTAGGTACCTAATTTATTAATATTCTATTTAATTTTTATTCTAGTTATTTTTAATATCGTATAAAGTTGACCAAAGTTTTTTTTATTTACAGCAGGTGGGAATATAAAAGGCTTTACGTTTTTTTTATACCAGGTAAATTACATTAATATTTGTGTTGGGTGTGGCTCGGTGTTTGGCTATTTTCTTGGTTGGTTTTTTATTATTAAATACTTGAGAATTTATAGACTTTTTTTGTTCAATGTGTGAATATTTATAATTTCGACTTTTGTAGTTATCAGTATAACAATTAAGTCTTTTTATTCTGAGCTTGAAGTTTGAAGGCCAACATATGGCGAAGGCTTACAATTAAGCTAAGCACCAAAAGACTTCATGGATGACTTACATTTTATCTACAAGGCACTACATGGTAGTTTTTTTAAAATTTAAATTGAATTTTATTTGTTTAAAATGTAAAACCAATCATATGTGACCTAGGTCAGTCAGAACATGGCTTTTCAAGTGCTGCCACTGAGGCCCACTTAGTATTACTGGAAAAAATTAAACAAACTGTTTCTCGGTTGATATATTTCTGTCTGGACCAAACAGTCACTTCAATGTCAGTGGACAACAATTGCCCACTGAGATTATTGCTCATTTTAACGTTTTGAGATCCCTAGACCACAACTTAGTTGATCTGCCTGTGAGTTAAGATCAAAAACTATTTCACCTAGGAAAATTTAGTCAAAAATGTATTTTTCACCTTGCTTGATTTGCTAATAGAATTAAAGGAGTTAATTCGGGAAAAAATCGTAGCTTTATCTCAATAACATTTAAAAATTTGAAAAAAAAAGAGAAATAGAGAAAATAAATTAGTGTGCTAAATTTATTATTTCAACGACTTAAATTAGGAGCAATCTGAGAGTGTTGAATGTCGAATTAAAAAAAAAACGTAACTTCGCTTCTATAATGGTTGAAAATCTAAAAAAAAAAATATTGACTTAGTGGGTCCTCTAATAAATATTAAAAATTCGAAGCTACTTGTTTTAAATTAGAGGTATTGTTGGAAGGGTGGACACATTTAAAATGAAATATTGTTTTGTCTATAGCAGTTGAAAGACTGAGAATTCAATGGGAAATATTCTTATTATTATTGAGCTTAGGTGGCTGTAATAAATAATAAAATGTGGCATTTTCTTAACGTAAAATATGGGTGTAATTGGAAGATTAAATATTTTTAAAAAGTTCATCTCTGTAACAGTTGAAAATTGAGAACAAGAAATATCATAAGGGGCCTTCTAATAAATAGCATAATCTAGTATCTCCTTGATCTAAATTGAAGGTAGTTGTGGAGGGTTGAATACTCAAAAAGTCATAATTTCTTCTCTTTTTCTATTAATAACCTGAAATAAAGAAGTAGTATTTGGCATCTTCCCAGGGATTCTTTCGAAGACTGATATTGTATATTAAAATCTGAATGTTGTCTTTATGGCAGTTAAAATTCGGAAAAAAAAATTAAAAACTACTAAGTGGGCCCCCATAGGGGTATTTTTGGTGTAGTTGAATAAGTAAAAATTCATAATACTTGAAAAAATATTAATCAATTTTTGTCTGTTTAGCTAATAGGTTATTTATTTTGTAAATTTTAGGAGGGATTATTTGGATTAATTGTAATGGAAGTAAAGCATAATCATAGCTTAAATACTGCCGAAACTTTGCGGTTTTTATCAGCTGATGGTACTATAAGAAACAATTTTCTTGAATACTTTAATGATGGGATGGGAATTGCTGAATCTCATAAGCATCACCAAAGCAAACTAGAATTATTGTCCGACGATTTCGAAAAAGATTTAGCAAATGGCAGTCTTAATCCAACACTACGGACCATTCAGTGGTGGCATGATCAGTGGAGGTTATTAAATTTAGGTCCAAGAACTGGAGAAGGATTAATTGAGGTATATTTATACACCCTGTCCAATATAATTCACTTTACAGGGATCTCTTAAATTCAGAAAAGCTTGCTCAAAGTATCCGAATTGTTTCCAGAATTTTTGAATAAGATTGAAATGGTGGAAGTTTTTTTTATTTTTTCTTTATTCTTGGCATTTTTCAATCTTTACAAGTTGGTTCTATTAAATTTTTGATCCAACGCTACAGCTTTCTACCTCCATCATTGACTTTTTTTGTAAGTAGTTTAAATTGCTGCATTTATTTTCAATTCAACGATTTTTAACAATTTATATTTTAAAGACAATTTCATTTCATTGAAGAAACATTTTGTTACAAAACATTGCTTGTGGGGGGATCATTGTAAAGGACATTTCTTTTAGATTACAAAAAAATATATGTAAGCATAAAAAAGTTCCTGAGGGCGCTCTTAGGTGTTAAGGGGCAAAAAATCATTAACTTTTTGTATAGTAGGGGATAATCTCTGGAACTACTAGATCGAATTGAACAACTATGTATCTATATTTCTCTTCTCATTATTGTTTTTGTAACCTAAATAAAATGTCCTTCAATTCATCATATTATTATGTCATGGTTTGTAGCAAAATGTGAAATTTGAGCCGTTCAGAGGAAAAGTAGTATAATCAGGGATTTTTAATTTTTGAGTTATATAATGATTGTGGTTCCTAGAGGCGTAATATATCTAAGTGAAAGTTGTTAATGAGAAATTGTGAACAAAATTCTTGAAAAGTATAAACGTGATTTTTTAATTCGCTCCAACGCAAAATGTCGCAAAACGTCGACTTTTTAAATATTTACTTTAATGCAGTTTCTTTTGAACGGATAATTTTAATAAATAAAAATAGATAAATTTGATGATGGTAGTCGAAAACCGAAACGTCGGATCGAAATTTTAACAGAACATTCTTGTAGAGTTAGCAAGTGACCATGACAATGTAGCATTTATTTTGAAATACCTTTTAAAATTACAAAATAAAGATAAAATATCGCTTTTCAACCTTCTAGTTTTTTCTCAAAATTTGCGAAAAAATCGGAAATTGAAAAAAATTCCAGCAGTATTTTAACAGACCAATTATTTAACATTTTCATAATTTAGCCCACATTGCATCTCTTATGGTTTAGAAGATCCCTGTAGAACGCATTCTTATACATTGTATTCGATAGGTGCAGATCCTCGTGCGCACTTTTATAAATATTTTAACACACATATTTTTTTGCAGAAACTTATAGAAAAACAAAAAATATGTAAAGAACATGGAAGTACATTAATATTTACTGAAAATCCATTTGCCTTGGTTATAATCACTCCATTGATGAAAAGAGCACATTCTCTTTCCTCATCAAAAAATATTGTGTTTATGGATAGTACCTCTGCCTGCGATTCAGAAAATCACGTAATCACTTTCTTGCTAACAACTTGTGCAGCAGGTGCCGTGCCATTGGCATTAATTATTTCGAAGGGTCAATCATACGAGTGTTATTGTGCAGGCTTTCAATTAATTCAAAAGGCTGTTCTAGACTGTTTTAATGGCCAAGGATATCCAAAAATTTTTTTAAGGCACCAGTAGACAAAACGCTGGAAGAAGAAGAGCTAGGAGAGATAGAGCTAAAGCATATTGAACCATTGCAAAGTTAAAAGCAGAAATAAATGCAATACGTAAGGTTTGGCCTAACAGTAGGACATTGTTATGTATTTTTCACGTACTTCAAGCAGTTTGGAGATGGCTTTGGAACCAAAAACATAATATTGCAAAAGCTAACCGTCAAACTTTAAAGAAGGACTTCCAGAAAATACTTTATTCCAAATCTGAAGGAGATACTGAGGAAGCATTTATCCAGGCCCTCAAAAACTCAAAATATGAAAATTGGACTAAATATGTGGAAGAATATTGGACATTCAAAGAAGAATGGTGCTTAGCATTTAGAAACCATCTAACCAGCGATCATAACACTAATAATTATTTAGAAATCACTGTAAGAATTTGCAAAGATAATGTTTTGTGCAGAGTAAAAGCATATAATGTAATCTCTTTGGTTGATTTAACCTGCACTGCACTTGAAAAATATTATATTAACAGATTAAGGGAATTTTCAAATGGTAGAAGTAGTTCCGCGCGTCTCTTTCTGCAAAATCTTATTGGAAAGACCGTATATTTAAGAAAGGAAGAAATTACTCAATTATCTTTGAATGAATATCTTGTACCAAGTCAAAGGGACGTTGAAGAAACGTATTTTGTGAATGTATATGATGGTTTTGGCTCGTGCCCTATAGGCCAAAATGGAAGATTTTACAAGCATCAGTGTGCTATTTTTCATTTTTTTGATGTTAGTTCTCAAAATTTCCCACCAGTAACGGTGGATGATAAATATGAGATAGCAAAATTCGCTTTGGGAGAATGTGCACCGCCAAGATCATTTTATGAGCCTTTTATGCCATGCAAACAACCACCAAGAAACGAAGTTCGAGATAAATGTAAAACATCTGCACACTGAACTTGACACACCGATTTTAAATATCACAGAAATAGGTGTCTCAAACAATAAATTTGAACACGATAAATCCGATGGTCAATTTCACAGTTTGTGTGAGGAGCTGAAGAAAAATCATGAAAAATATGGATCCTCTATTTCTGGAATAGCTTCTCTTAGGAAACGTCTCGGCAAAATTAATAGTAAAAGTCAATGGAAAAGTATCCTACATACAGCTGGTAATTCTATTTCCCTGAAGAAGCGTCCTGGTGCAGCCATTAGGTACGAAATAATATCTATTGTTTTTCATTTATGATACCAAATATTGTTCATTTTTAGAGTTCAGCCAACTTCCATAGCCAGGCGAAGACCCACGGTAACAAAAGGCAGTAAACGATTGCCTTCTGGAGCCTCTGGCGAGAAAGTTGCAAGTAAACGTCCAAGGAATCTAAGTTTAAATATAAATCTTAACAGGGCAAACGCAAAATCTCATGGAAGGAATCATTAAACATTCGAAAACAATTTATTTATTTTGATTCGTTATCGACCTGAATATTAGAATTTTATAATCTTTATATCAGGGTAAATAAAATACTATTCCAACAAGTATGGTGTTATAGTTTTATTTATTAATTTTTTGCATGTACCAAAAATTTTTTTTCCTGTTATTTCACGTGCAGGTTAATTAATATGTCATAATAAAGAATTTCCGTTTAAATGATATTTTTCCACAGTCATGCGGAAAAATCAATTTTCCGCACCGATATCTGCGCGAAAAAATAGTTTTTCCGCACTAGTGCAGATTTTTTTCCCGCACGAATGTCGTCGCGAAAAATCTTTTCCATGCGGCTGTAGAAAAAGTTTATTTTAAATTTACCACAAGAATACACTCTCAAAATATTTGCACTGCACAAAATTCGAAATTATATAAAATATATCTCCACTTTTTCCGCCCCTGGAAAACATTTCTTTTTTCTTTCTAAGCTAAACGAAATATGTTTTGATTTAATCCCCAAAATCGCAACTTTATAAAAAGCAACCCTATTTTTTTCGGTAGGTGATTATAAGATCATGTTATCTAAAAAGAAAGAAAATGCAAAATTATTAGGTTCAAAACTTCGCGCGATCGATCATTTTTACCGTTCAAATTTCGCGCGATCTGCATCGAGTCGATTCGGCCAATGAAATTGCTTTATTTGGCCTAATCGTCTGGTGACTGTAAGGAATGTTTAAATGCTACCCGGAATTACTGGATCTACTTAACTTGCGTGTACATAATTGCAGGGTTAGAAACACGGAAGTGTTTCACGTGCCCTCTCAACACACTAATCATGGGTTTAATGAACCACTCCCAAGGTTGCTTAGAGTTGCTAATCTATGCTCTAGTGAGTTCGACCTATTTTTCTGTCCATCTCGAACAATTTAAAACCTCTTTAAATAGACTACTGTCACTGTGATTAGGTTATTCTTAATTTAGTTTCGGTTTTAATGAAACATGTCAAGAGCTTTACTGTTTTTAAATATTATATAAAAAGTTTGTTACGTTGAAAGATAAAACAATAAATAAATATATAGAAGGTTGTTCTGACTTATTTTAAAATGTGTCTTAGAACTCGAACACTTTAAAATATATCATAAAACATGCAAAGAACTGGAATTAAACATAGTTTGCTGCTTGCGGATTTTCTTGGCGTGGCTTCGCCGATAAACGCCAATTTTAAGACTTAATGTTGCTTCCTGAATAATAAACTGAGGGCCAGGAATTAAAATCTGTTCTTTACTCAGCAGCAAACGTGTATTAATATTCTAGCATTAGCCATCTAAGCTCTTATTAACGCCGGAAATATTTGTTTACACCTCAGATGAAACATGACCCGAGGTTTTCCCCCTTTGTGTCCCCCCTATTATGAAGTTAAATAACTGTATATTTACTTCACCTTCAATTCAAATAAAATTTAGTTTACCTTGCTATTCCTTTATGGGCAATATCCTTCCTATGTTGTGCACCTTCAAATTTAATAACTTCGCAAGCTTTTGCGGCGTTGGCGGCTGCCGCTACTAACTGATGCGCTAATGATACTGCTACCAATACTCTGCCGCCATTGGTTACAATGTTGCCATCTTTCATGGCCGTGCCGCAGTGGAATACTACGTGATTAGGTTTAGAATTTACTGCATCTACACCTGGAATATTGAATGCTAAATGTAAATTGTCATTTTGAAATAAATATATGCGCGAATTTCGAAATGCAAAAATCTATGTTTGGCTCGACTTATACTTTTGAATAATTTTTGAATTACTTCAAAATACATACTTAAATGATATTACCTTTTATAACTTGACCTTTACTAGATGACTCTGGATATCTTTTGGAAGCCATTACGACTCACACGGCGCTCATGTTTTCTTTCCATTTTAATGTTTGAGATTCGAGAGTTCCGTTACAACAAGAGAGCATCATTTTATATAGATCTGATTCTAACAAGGGCAGAATTACTTCCGTCTCCGGGTCACCAAAACGGCAGTTGAATTCTAAAACTTTGCGCCCGTCTGGAGTAACCATAAGTCCAGAATAGAGGATACCTATAATAGAAAACAAACATTATTTTTTTATGTTTTAACCTAAAATCAGTTTTATATCGTTGTTGTGGATTTATCTCTAGTATGCTTGCATATTTTTCCAGTGATATCAAAGTATGTTAAACTCCTAATGGCATTTCCCCACGTGTGTGAGTCACAATCAAAGATTTAATAAGGAATGGATACCGCCTGAATTTCAAAACTGATGGGGAAATTACTGTAAATAAAATATTTGTTTTGTTTTCTTTATCTCCCCCACCACCAAATAGTTAGATTTGTCCTGGCAAATCTTTCTGAATAGTTACGTTACTCTTTGTCATAAGAGAAATCCTATATATCTTTCTCTTTGGGAGTTGCAAACGTATCATCTCTAAACGGCAATACGGGCATAAGATAATATTCAAATTATACTCCTATCTTGCTATCCTTTTCAGGCATTTGTTACGTTAACATAGACAACGACCGAACGACGGACGTAGGTCTCTGCTAGAATCATGGCGCTCCTCTTGCGGCGTGCACGTGCACCTGTTCGGTAACAAGGACGGCCAAACAAACAGATGTTTTATTTTCATTTTCGTGTTGGTTCCTGTCTTGTGTACTTGTGTATGTATTATTGTATTTTGCTTTGATTTTTGGTTTTGTTATTGTTAAATAATAGAAACAATGGTGCGATCGTGTTGTGTATGTAAAAACTCTGAATATTCGAAACCTAGTGAAGGAATATCTTATCACCGGTAAGTAAACAAATATCTTTATCTTTGTCTTGCTCTTACCTTACCAGTGTTGTAGAATGCAGTTTTGGTTTTTGCCATGGATTAATTTCAATGATTTATTAATTTACTAATAATAAGAATTATTAATTAGTGAGTATTGAATTCTTAGCTTGTCGATCACTTAGGTTGGATAATGAATTTTACTAGAGTTTTATTTCGATACTCAATTAGGAATCTAACCCATGCATACGCTAAAGATACACAGTGGTTCTTTAAACCACTTTATTTAAAAATAAAAAACAATTACTAATTTTTACACTTAAACTGTGAAGTCTAAAGTCTACACTAGGACTGTAACTTAAACCAATATAATTTAATAGAGCATTATTCTTTATCATCAGACCGGCAAATTTGACCTGAGCTGGAAATCACTTATATTAGTCTTTGCACCATCTGGACACTATTATGTCCCTTCACTACCTAAGATTTTTATATTATGCAAATAAGATCATTTTTGGGATTATTATAAACACCAAAGTATTTTTAAAATTGTCTATTTTGACGTTCACTTTTAGATTTCCTAAAAATAAGGAAAAAATGCAGCTTTGGCTTTCTGCTTTGGGCCTAAGCAGTGGCGGCTCTTGATAAAATTCATAGGGGGGTCATATAGGCCAGTAAAACTAGGTGGACGACCCTGAACAAATTCGCTACAAGCTAATTTTTGCGCCATTGTGTTCCTATTGAGGTTTTATATAACTGACTAAAAATCCCAAAAAGTCCGATAAGGGGCGCAACCCCAAAATTACCCCTATAGGTACTTTTTTCAAGTTTTTTGCAATTTTCTCAACAACCATAATTTTCTATGAAAATTTACAAGATATATTTTTTGTAGAGCATAAAATTCCCAATCCACTGGTATAACATACTTTATTATTTAAATGTGTTTAATGCCTAATATACTGCCATCAATGTACGAGTATGAAAATGTAAGTGCCCATTAAGCATATGACCTACACTATTTTTCGCATATATTGTGTACCACGCCTCTTCCAATCCACTTCCACTCATGAAGTACCCAATACACCCAAAAAATTACATCAAATAGTGTTTTTATATATTCAGTTCCTGATTGTTGCAATGACATAAAACACTCCAAGATGGAAAAGAGGAAGCCCCAAAAATATGCCCCATATGCCACAAGGTATTGTAAAATAGAAAATTACGATAAGTATGGGGAACCAAATCAACGATGTAAATTAACTGCTAAACCAAAGAGAATTGCCGATATATATTGTTACGTTTTTCCCGTGGGTTCTTAACAGAATTACAACTTTGCTATTTTCAACTAATATTCTCTTTATTCACTACCACTGTATACAATTTAACTCACTAAACTAGTCTTATAACTTTACCACTAATATCTATTCAACACTCAATGATTAACTGAACTAACTGACTAACCGACTGACTAACATTCGCCTTAGGTCTGCTTATATATAATCTTAAATTTATCACGAATATTCGGGAAGTATTCCGACGCCACTCTATATGATCTCGACGAGGCCATCGAGACAATACCAGCGATCCTGAAACTTCGCGACCGGCCGGGCGATGAGTCATACAGACAGGGAAGCGAGCGGCACGGCGGCGGCTAGTTTTATAGGGTAGCACAAAAACGTTCGGATGGTTGTATAGGCTAGCCGTAACAATATGAACGTTTCCTAACCTGAGAAATTATAGAATTTTGTACAGCTACCGAGTTAGGGTTAAATGTGTCTTTTGTGTTACCAAATAAAATGTTTATAAAAAAAGATAAAATTTCTGGCAACTCCCTACCATTAGTCATACTTTCGGTAGAAGGATATTATTGAACATCATACACCCTACTTTTTGTATCTTCCCGTATACTATTTGCGGCAGCCTAGACAACCCTACGACGCACGGTGGCTATTTCCTTTAAAACATAGTACTGACATCTTACCTGCAAATTCAGTAATAAGTATTCGATCTCCATAATATTCAGTGAGTCTTTTTTTAAATATTTTCTAGACCATCTCTCTGGAAATGTCTTTCATTCTATCTAGATACGGTTTAAGACTGTGTGCACGTGGAAGTAATTGAATTGAAACATTGTATTTCGTGCAAAATCGTTAATAGTAATAAAATGCAGAGCGCTTTCGGCCGTAGGCAATCATCACTGCTTCTTTGTCAGGAACCAGCACAGTCGAGTCAAACAATCAAACTCTTGGACACCACATATAGGTTAAACATTGAAATTAAAATTACATCACAAATGACACAGAAAGAGGGGGCTGTTATAATTCATTATTCAAATTTTTATGGAATCTGAGCGGCTACATCTTTAGAGACTTGACCCTTTTTATTTCAATGTTTACCCTATGTTAAACATAGATTTTGCATGAAATACAAAGTTTCAATTCAACTTCATTTTATCTTCTAACTCTTGCAAAGAGAACTGACAACAATCTTCAGAATTTTCTATAAAGTCACGTAATTTTTTAAAGGTACATTCATCGATGGGGCGTCCAGCTTTTTGTTGGGAAAAATCACGAAAAAAAATTTCTGTGGCATATTACATGGTACCTTGCAGCCACAAGATCACCTGTGGTAACTATTCTTGCATAAACTTTGTGGGACCAGTCATAATTTCTTGCATTACATCGAACTTCAATGTTTTGTTTTATCCCATTCGCACATTTTTATGTGGCTTTTTGTAGTTCCACACATATCGCCACAAAATAAGCAATGCCTCTTAAAATCAAATTGATTTCCAGACTTGATTCTTGTTTGTTTACCATCAGAAATTCCATTTATATTTTGCTTAGACTCAGCAGCTCGTATAGATGATTCACGAGTGTAGTTTTTTCTATAAGATACGTGTAACTGTAGCTGGTTAATATTTACAATATTTTGCCATGATCCATCCTTGTATCTCTCACTAAATTCTATGGGTTTTGTAATTCCTTTTCGAGATACATTTACTGTTTGCCCTGAGCTTAGCGTTGCTTGACATATTAAACAAACAGCCATTGCTGTAACAAAATAAATAAAATCTAAATTAAACCTGCTAAACCAATTTTAAAGCAACTATTTACCTATACGGTTTATAATCATACAGACACGTTAACAAAATTTTTCTCAAATGCACTTACGACCGAATTTACGCATCAAAAGCGGTGGGCGGCTGTCGCGCTCTGGTCGCGTTGCACCCCCTCCGCTCCCTTACCTTATTGGGGGAATTTGTTTCAGGATGTTATTTCGCTGTTGTCAGTTGTATAAAAAATATCTCAATATTTCATTACAGACGATTTTCAAAAGTAAATTGTCAACACAAATGAATCATATATAACAGCAAAAAGTATTTTATTGGTGATTTTCCACTAAAATACAAAATTGCTGTTTGAAGGGTTGAATCAACTTTAAAACTTCTTCAAGTAATAAAAACGAGTATACCATTTGATTGGTAATTTTGTGCACTACAAAAATCTTATCTTGTAAATTTTCTGAGAAACTTATTGTTTTTGAGGAAATTGCAAAAAACTTCAAAAATGTACCTATGGGGGTGGTTTTTGGGTTACGCCCTTTATCGGATTTTTTGGGATTTTCAGTCAGTTGTATAAAAACCCCAAAGGAATACAATGGCGCAAAAATTAGCTTGTAGCGAATTTGTCCGAGGTTTGGGTAAAAATATGGATAGTTTTATTGGCCTAATAGGCAAAAGGGCCACAGGCAAAAGAGCAACAAATTTGTTTTGTACCACGCCCTAATGTTGTTTTATTTCCACGTGTTTTAAATAGAGAATATGAACAGAACACTCTTAATATAAGGAATTAATCACACATACATAAGAATATTTATTAGTTAACTTTTTAAATAGTTTTAAATTTCAAATCAATTCTTCGGTCTTTAACATTTGCAAAATGATTTATAACACGCTCATTAAAATTAACAATACTGTTTATAAACGGTTTCTCTACGCTTAACATGGCTAACGCAGACAGTCTTTCTTCTCCCATAGTACACAGTATATTCAACAATTTGACTGTTTCCGAAAAAATTGCACTAAGATTATTATTAATAAATAATTGGAGCATTGGTACGGCCCCAGAACTTTTACTGAAATCATCCCGTTCATAAATAACTTTTAGTTCAGTTTTAAGTTTTAAATAATTCACACTAGGAAAGTTTTCCTTAACTGATGTTAGAATATTATCCGGAAAATTGTTCTTGTATTGTTCAAACTGGTCACTGTAAAATAATTGAGCAATTACTAGATGACCACTAAAACTAAAACGGTGGTTAATTTCAGATATTATAATGTCACAAACTTCCAAAGCGACTTGACGTTTGGAATCTTCAATTTTTCTTGGTCTTTTGACATTCAGTGTGGAAGATGAAGGCATTTCTAAAGATATTCCATTTGTTATTTTATCTCGAACATTTTGAACTGCAGTTTTGAATGAGTCCATGTAATTTTTTACCAATATAATATCAATACCGCGTTTTTGTAGTTGATTAAAAAGAACTTCGCAATGGGGCATTATTAAGTGAAAAAAGTTTAACCAATACAGAAAATCAATACTTTGCACAAATGTCTTTAACCCAATTGCCTGATTAATTGTGTTTGAATCTTCTTCAATCTCAATTATCTTCTCTAGAGAAGCTAGAATATCAACTTGATATAGATGTACCGTTTCCACACAACGTGTATTAAAAGACCATCTTGTGGGTACTGCTCTAGGTAAACGAACTTTCGCAAATTCATCGAGAACTGCTGTACGCTTTGGAGATCGACTAAAAAATGTGGAAAAGCTCTGTAAATTGGCAAAAAAAAAATTAACGTTTTTATTTTGACCAGCTGCTTTTTGCAGTATTAAATTTAGCTGGTGGGCATAGCAATGTATAAAATTAGCAGCAGGATATCTTTGTCTAATTTTTGTTTGTACTCCACCTAATCGGCCACTCATAGTAGATGCTCCATCATAGCTTTGTCCGATTAATTTTTCCGGTGTTTTATTTATTTCTAAGATTTCTAATTCTTTGAAAATTACCTCTGCCAAATGTTCGGCTGTGGTACCGGGAGGAATTATAAATTTTATAAACCTCTCATGAACGATGCCGTGTAATACATACCGAACTATAAAAGTCATTTGAGTTTTATTGGAGGTGTCAGTAGTTTCATCCACCTGCACTGCTATATATTCAGCAGACTGAATTTCCACTTTAATTTGTTCTTGAGCCACAGATAACATTGAATAAAGTAAATCATTTTGCACAGTTTTAGATGTACCCTTGAAAACCGTGGCTTTATCTAAGTATTCTTTGAATATTGGATCCAGCTCTGAAACGAAATTTATTAGTCCACGAAATATCCCTGGATTTGCGGACGTCTCGTTCTCGTCATGTCCTCGTAATGCCAACTCAAAGGCCCCACAGAACTTTACACAGTCTATTATTTTATTTAAAATATATCGATTTTTTGACACATTTTCATTAAAATCTCTCACGGATTGTCGGTAAGCACTGTCTAACTGAGACCGAATATCAACATTACCGATTGTAGCAAAACTCATGGCACTTTTCATATGGTCTGCGGATGAAATATGTTTTTTAATTTTGTCTTTTAAATGTTTTAAGTCTTGAACACCGTTTTTACACCATAGAGAGTCATTGGAAAAAATAAGGCATTCAAAACAGTAAAATGCATTACTCACTTCGCACCCGCAAATCCAGTCGCACAAATCATACATAGACCTGCGAAAATTACGATGCACTTCTTTATTTTTGTCTTTGCTAGTCTGTCTAATTTTTAGATATGGTACTGGGCGACCACTTTTCTTTAATTCTAAACGTTTTTCGAAACTCAGTTCATTTCTTATTTTAAGTTTTTTTATTCTTTGCACTATCGACATACCTGCTCTCTTACTTCTTAGTATCAAATGATAAAAACTACACTCCAAAAATCAAAAACAAACCAAACAAATAACCGAAATAACTAAATTACTCGGGACTTCCCCCAATAACTTTCAAAACATGTAATTTTTACTAGAAATATTGCAACTACACAAAATACCGTATAATAGTCATAATATTCACTGTCTTGTTAAACTGGGCTGACAGCCCAGGTCCTGCTAACTTCGGGCACCTTCGGGCTTCTCTTTTCCGTTTAGCTTTTATATCGTCAGAGATCGGCTCAGTCTCATATCGGTATCGCATCGAGGTCATCGATTGCCACCAGCCCGATTTTCCGATTTAGTAAATTTAAGCGATTCGCCGTAGGAGCACGGCCGCGTGGCGGGCAGATTACGCTACGCGTTTACGGGGGACGCTTAAAATGTAATGGATACATTATTGAAAGATTTATACTTGTGGTAATTTTGTACATTATATAATTTTTATTTTCTAAATCTGAAAAATAGTAAATAAATTTCATTTTATATTGGGAGGTCATTGACCCAATGACCTAATGGAGAAGCCGCCACTGGGCCTAAGTGGGGCTGAGATCAAGCGTTATAGCTATGTATGCAGTGACCATTTTCAGCAGAAGGATATCATCATGCAACCTTCCGGAAAGCAGTTTTTGCACAAGGAAGCTGTGCCTGCACAGGTGTGGGCCTTGAATGTTCCTAGTACATCAAAACATAGCGTAAGGTAAGCACTGAGCATAGAAAATTTTGTATTTTGCAAATTACACACTTTCCTCTCCGACCCAAATGATTGATATTATCTCGCTAATGAGGAAAACTCCTGAAAAATTAAACTGTTCATTTTTATTGCAAGCTATAGAACAGTGAAAAAATAAATATATTGATACGTATTTTTTTATTTCCACTAAAGATGATTATTACGAGCTATGCCAGTTTTTAGTTTTGTATGTATATATATTCAAAATTCAAAAAACATTTATTTTGCATTGTATATGATCACGTGTCCACATATTATTCATGGGCTATCGAAATCAGCAATAAAAAAATTTGATGAAACTTTCTCGTGTTTTTTGAAAAATATAAGCAATACGTAAAAGAATGCGGTATATTTTTATTATGAAACTCTCGATGAAACCCTGATAATAATTTGGTTATATTTACAGCCCCATGAAATCAGATTCGTCAGGGTCCAATTTGACAGCAATGGACTTGGAAGAGTTTGTGGACTTACCATCAGATCACTCGATCAACAAACAGGGTGCATGTGAAGGTAGCCCCGAGGGCAGCCCTAAAGCTAATGTCGAGGATAACTCAGTTCCGAAGAGTTTCAAAAGGAAGCAGCTTTTTCGATCTCCAGCAAACCCAAGGTAAAAATATTTAATTCAACTTTTAATTAATGCCGTTTTTGGTTTTAAATTACAATTAGTTTTTGATTAAAATCTAAACCTGCTTAATTGTTTTGAAGTTCTATATTTTTTTTTTGGGTTTTTTTTTAGCTTAGGTACAAAGTTTTTATTTCTGATTTAGTCTATGAAAATATATGTACCCATACGACATAATACTATTCATTCATTGCTGCCCTTTGGTAAATGTTTTACTCAAGATTTTACTTTTCAAAATCTCGAAGGTTTTGTTTATAAAAATGTATTAAAAATAGTTGCAAAGTATCTATATTACAGAATTGTTATGTCTTTATGTTGTTCCCATAAATGCATTTAATTTTTCGATTGCTAATTCAAATTTTATATTGTAGGAAGCGGTTTTTTGGTGACTTGGAAAGTGTGGATTCCGGAACACCTAGAAAAGCAGCCAGGAATTTCCAGACTGATAGAAAAACGGTAGCACAGCAAAGGCGTAAATTCCACCTGCTTCAGCAGTCACTTCGACGCTCTAAGAAACGAGTCACAAGCCTTAAATCATTGCTTGTAGATTTGCGTCGCAAAAATTTATTATCAGACAATGCTGAAAATGCTGTCGAGGTATGTCCATTCTACTTCACCTTTTAATTTTTTTATGTCATACTAGTTTAATATTGTGTTTTTATTGCTTAGATATCAATTATATAATAGGGAGCCATAAAGTCCACTTTATGGCCCGCGCGGAAATAAAGACACAATAATAGTATATTATTTTATATGGAGGAAAAGTGATACTTTTCATGGCGCGCTCGTGTTTAACAGCCGAACGGAGTGAGGCTGGTAATAGAGAGCAAGCCATGAAAAGTAACTTTTCCTCCAAATAAAATATGCTGTTTTTTCTTCAAATGTCGACAAATTAATGCAAAAACATCTCTTTTTAATAGTAATAATATCTAATTATTATTAAAGATAAATGGGTTCGCAAGGCGGCTTAGACCACGGTCGTAGGTGGCCTTGCTTAGACCGGTGTCGGTGAATATAATGTAACATAAAGCTGTCAGTGGACACTGTCAACAATAATTATTTTTT
>MU194531.1:374-18783 GCA_016904865.1 Pissodes strobi | reverse complement strand
CCATTCATGCTTGATGCCTAAAATTCCCAGAGCGCTTAGCCTAGGGTAGGTCAGTTTTATATGAAAACAGGTACAGCAAATTTTGTTCAGAGTATCTATCAGATCAATAGATTAAGAAACTTTCATATTGTTTGTAAACTTTCATATTGTTTATAGCAAAGTTTACTGCTCTGAGAAATGCCTTCATGAGGCAAATTCTAATAGTTGAAAGAGGCTCTAATTAAGATTGATAATCTTACGCATTTAAAACATTCACTCAAAAAACAAATTGGCTAAAAGAGAATTGGATTTTAATGCCCTCATAGAAAAAAAAGAAGAGCTTATTACTTCGCTTCATGCTGAGGTTGATAGGCTTTCTGAGGAAGTATCTAGCAGCCAATTATATTTAAACAAGCAGAGACGTAAGACACAAGACTTTGAGGATATAGTCCTGGAACAGGAGGCGAAAATGGTGGAGACCCTGAATGAAAAGAGTAGTTAACTTGAGACAAGAGGTTCAGCGGCTCACTTCGGAGACTTCAACTTTAAAAAATAGTATTAATATTCATTTGGACCAGGCTGACTGGCTTCAGAAAGAGCTGCAAGATCTTAAATCTTTGAATCGGAGTATGATCGACTCTGTACTGGAGGTGGATAACCAATCAGGCTGTGAGGAGATCAAACGTCTTAGAATAGTGATCCAATTTCTTAGTGAACCAGTTCCAAAACCAAATTTCCAAAAGTATATCAATACAAACTGAAGCCACAATGGGTGCTACCTCAGTGCCTATAATGCAGGAAGACCTGCCTTGCCCAGGTAATATTGGCGATAATCTTAGTGGCTCTTCTCATTTTAATGGCTATAATCATTTGGAATATAAGCGGAAAATACTTATTTTAAGTGATCAAAAAGGTTATAATTTGAACCATTTGTTGAATAGTCTTTTGAAAGATGCTTGTATCCAATCAATATTTAATCCTTATGCTATGTTTCTTAATGTTATTGAAAGTATTATTGAGCTAACCAAAGAGTTTACCTTACATGATTATGTGATTATTACAGCCGGTTTTAATGACTTAAACAAAAACAAAATTCCCCTTTTTTGAGAAATAAATAGCTTTTAAAACAACTGGGCCATACAAATGTTGTAGTGCTAGCTGTCCCCTGCAATATGAACTCTAATACTTCTAAAGTAAATGAATTAATCTATAAATTTAATACAAAAATGTACAATTTTCTACATAAATTAAATTTGTATATACCAGGTAATTTTAGCTTTTTAGATATTAACTCTCACTTTACTCCACTCAAAAAGAGTGTTATTTGTGAAATGCTCTCTCAGTTGATATTTCGAGGACCGATCTCTAAAAATCTAGTTTTTGTTAATCTTTTTGATGACTACTTTAATCTGGATTCTTCTAACTCTAAAAATATACAAAGCAGAGGTGTGGAAGTGGGGATTGAGTCCGAAAATGTTACAAAGAGAGGTTTGGACACTGAAGTGATAACTATAGATGCAGATGTCCGTGAGTCGGATCCTGGTCTAGATTTGAATCTAAATTTTTCAAATATAGATTAGCCTTTACAAAGCACTTAGCTGCTGATACTAATAATCTTTCCTTTCTTCTCTTAAATATTCAATCACTTAAAAACAAGTCCGCCGAATTGTATCTCTCTATTGATCACTGCAAATATCCAAATTTTATACTGATAACTGAACATTGGCTGAGGGAGGATGATCTGACCCTCATTCCTGGCCATGTGGTAGCGTCGTCCTTTTGCAGAGCTATTTATGGTCACGATGGCTGCATGATTCTAGTGAATGAAGAATTTTTAGCTAACAACTATTTTCAATCTTTAACCAAGTTTAATGATCTGCTTGAAGAGAAGATTTTTGAATTTACAATTGTGTGTTCAAAATCACTAAATATTCACATTATCTGTATTCATAGATCACCTAATTCTGATAGTATTGCCTTTTTTAATAAATTGGAGGCGCTATTGTCGCTAGTGCCAATATATTTATCTGTCATACTGGCCGGTGACCTAAACATAAATTTTAATGATTCGGACTCCATTGCAACAGTAAGATTGACTAATCTTTTTAGATCTTTTGATCTACAGATGCATGTTAATTGTCCAACACGTGTGTCACAGTATTCGTCTACTTTGATAGATTATTTGTGCTCAAATGTTTGTTCTAAACATGGTTGACTGTTCAGTTATTGTATAGGCTTGTCTGATCATCAGGCCATTTTATGTAACATTGAAATGATAACTCTACAAAAGGCACCAATGCATAAGCGTGGTAGAATTTTTAACTCGTCAAACTATAATGAGTTTTTTCGGAGGTGTACTGATACTTCTTGGGACGGTATTCTATCATCCCTCGATCCTATAGGGGAATTTCACGGTGAGCTAATGCAAATATTTCATAAAACTCTTCCTGTTAGGAGATTAAGGATAAAAAAGAAAAAAACATGGATTACCAAAGGACTAAGATTATCCTCGAGGAACCTTCGAGTCCTTCACCATATTCGAAAATTTACAAGTAATCTATTTTTCCATTCCTACTATGATAAATACAGATCAATATATAGAAAACTTTACCGCATTACCGCAATCGTTTGGCTGCGGCATCCAACAAGCAAAGGGAAAGTTGGTCAATCATTAATGATACTAGTAAAAAAAAAATCATTTTACCCCAAACTTGAATGAGTGCACCTTATGTCCAAATTTACTTAACAAATATTACTGTTCTGTAGCAGATATCCTGTCCAGAAATATTCACCAACCTGCTGATCTACTCAGGTTTTTTTTATCACCGAATACAAAAGTTAGCAACTCCTTTTACTTTGTTCCTACAAGCGCAGAAGAGCTAAAAGAGACAATTTTGCGGATAAAGAACAAAAATAGCTCCGGGTTTGATGAGTTGTCTATCAAATTATTTTTAAACTTGTCTGGCAGAGTATTGGAAGTTTTGGTTCAGGCAATCAATATCTCATGGGAGTCTGATGGTGTCTTATCTCCATGTCTTAAACTGGCGAAAGTCATACCACAACACAAGAGTGAAGATTCGAACGAGCCCTCTAATTATAGACCAATCTCACTTTTATCTGGTTTATCTCAGATTGTGGAAAAGCTTGTTAAAGAAAGGATGATATCATTTCTAGACTTTAACCACATTCAAAGTTCTCATCAGTTTGGTTTTCGGGAGAGCCATAGTACTACTGATGCCATTTTTCAGTTTTTGGTGGGACTATATTCTGGCATAAATAGTGGTGGGGTAACTGCGGCAGCTTTCGGTGACATATCAAAGGCATTTGATTGCGTTGATCACCAGATTCTGCTGCGGAAGCTTCATCACTATGGATTTCGAGGTATAACGCTTTCATGGTTTCAATCCTATTTGTTCGGACGGCGGCAGGGGGTTTGTGTTGGATCAACTCAATCTGAAATTCTGGAGAACTATTGTGGGGTTCCTCAGGGATCAGTTTTGGGACCTGCTTTCTTCCTCATCTTTATAAATGACCTTGCCTCGCTAAAGGTTGCTGGTAGATTTACTTTATTCGCTGACGACACCACAATTCTATGGCACTGTGCTGACCTTTTCAGTCTAAAGTGAGCTATTCAGGTGGATCTTCAAATGCACAAGTCTTGGTGTGACTCCAACCTGCTCTTACTGAACTTGACTAAGACAAGTGTTCTGTCCTTCAGGTGTGATCTGGGATTTTCTAACCTCCACAATATGTCAATCGAGTGTCGGCCTGAGGCTAAGTTTCTTGGAGTAATTTTTTGACTCTCAATTAAGTTTTAGGTCTCATATTGCGGTCCTTTCGAGGAAGATTTCATCTGGGTGTATTGCAGTGAGGATGATGGCGGTGGAACTGGGACATTCTTTATCCAGATCAGTGTATTTTGCACTTATTGAGTGAAGGTTGAGGTATGGCATCTGTTTTTGGGGGATGTGTGGTCATAACTTAGTGAACACTCTTTTCATTTTACAAAAGCGGGCTATTAGATATATTTGTGCAGCTAACAATTGGGCTCATTGTAGACCATTGTTAGACTATTGTCTCGTAATGTTTTCCACTCCTCCCGAAACATTTCGGACTTAATGCTGCCAGTTCCTCGCTCAGCTTTAGTAAAGAAATCAATAATTTATGAGAGTATTAAAATATTATATAATCATTTACCACTACGATTAAGACAGTTGGATTTTCTAAAGCTATTTAGGGGAAAGGTTAGGGGACTCCTGGTTGATAGAGCCTATTATAATATAAATGAATTTTACTGTGATAGTTTTTAGTGGTTTTATTTTATATCTTATTTTGTAGTTTAAGTTTTAATTTGTAGCTCGTGAGCTTTTTCAAGACTTTTTCGGTCTTTTGTATTTGTTATTTTTTATTATTATTGTTTATCCCTACTGTTGTGTTTACGCTTTGTCGACAAGATATATGTCTTCTGACAATAAAGCTTATTTTGACTTACTGTAACTGGTTGTATAGAATAACGCCAATAAATAAAATAAACATATAATATTTGAAGCTGATATAATGTTAATGGCAAAGGGATGTAAGAGAATCCCTGCCCGTGATACTTCGGTTCAGTAATCCTTTTTTATCTGAAAGGTACGTATTGAAATAACGATGTCAGCAGTTTTTACTTTCATGATTATCAATAATTATTTGAACTCATCTGGCCAGAAATACGTTAAAACAAATACACGCAAGTTGGAACTTATTCTATTAAAACGCTTTTCAGGTCAGATTTTTTGATTTAATTTTTGTAGGGTTCGGTTTCCTTGGGTTAGTTTTAGTTGGTTGCGCCTCGGAAGCGAGCGGAGGGCCATGCGTTTTCCCTCGCTTATCTAGCTCCGCCCATTAGCTGTCACTTTTGTGCACTCCTATCGATTTAATTAAGACTTATAACAGAACTGTGGGGTGGATGTACTCTCGCTCATATTAATAGCCAAAAGTACAATAATATCCCATTACGAGCTTCTTCATTAAAGAACTGACCCCAATAATTTACTTACTTTTCAAATACCCGATATAATAGTTTTCCTACTATTATTACAAACCTATTTAAAGATAGACAACCATACTGATACCAAGTAAAATTGTGTTATATTTGGTTATTTATGTATCATTTAGAAACGTTTCAGGACATCTTATAACAATCTGCCCTAAATAAAACATATTGGTCTATTTTCACCCTGTCCTGTACATGAATAAAATTATTATTAATACTTACTTTATTTCGCTAAAATCAGTTTTTGTTACTCGTTCAATCCATGCGTCTAGGCCAGTAATTTTTTTTCTTTATAGGCAAACAAGTAATCTAGAAGAGCTAGTTTGAAGCCTGTAGGAGATTCTCCATCAATTATTGAGCTACCTTCAGGCAATTTAGGACATCGTGGACTAATCCATATCCTAGAAAATAGTTTTTTTACATTTTAAGTGCCGTATGAGCGATATCACGAGAAGAAACGCTACATCAATGGGAAAAGAACTCTTGCTGGGATAAAAAAAACATGATATTTAGATGTGTCTACATCATGTCCGGGAAGAACGTCGGTGTTCTTCTCGGAACGGTTTCTCATTCCTTTGTGATGAGCATTATTGTTACCAGTCAAAATTTGATGTAGATTCTGCGATGTGTAGATACATTTTCTGAAATAAGACATTCTCATGCATCACTGAAGATTTCTAGGAGGCTTTCTGACCATATTTTAATGTTAATTGTATGAATATTGTGTTATTAAACTACCACCTTTAGGTTGGAATACTCGGTATATTTGACTCAGCCCTTTTGTAGGCACTATATAATCAAATATACTCCAATAGTGCCAACTTAGCTTTCAATTATTAAATATATTTATTACCTACATGCACTATACCTACTTACTGTTCATTAAATATTTCCCAGTCTTCCCTGGCCAAATTAGCCGAACCAATAGCCAATCTCAATGAATCATCTTCATACATAAAAATAGACAATTTTCTAAAATAAAAAAATCTCCTTCAAAATACAGGAATTTGTTACATACTTCTTCACATTATATCAGCAAACTTATCATAAAATAGAGTGGGGAGCTCTGCTTTTGTTTTTGGATGCATATATATCCCGCCTCAGTCATCTGTTGAAAAATACCAACAGTTTTGTCTATCAATTGAGTATAAACTAGAACACCATAAATATGACAGGATGATACTCAAAGGAGATTTTAACCTGCCGAAAGTCAACTGGCTAAATGAAGATGATGAAACGAGAGCTGTGGGAAACATATCAGAACAGGTTGAGTGTCTTTCAAATTATTTTGCATTCTTAAATTTCTATCAATGTAACAGCATACCGAACAACTTAGTCTTTAGTAATTGCGATAATTTATATAAATGTTTGCCTTGTTAATACTCCATTTATTTCTTGCGATAAGTACCACCCAGCTTTAGAACTTCATATTACTTTAAATAACAATTTACAGCCCTTAAACTATGACCATTTTTATTATAATTTTAAATTGGCATCTTACCATGATATTAATGCATTTCTAGCGGAATATAATTGGGCTGACATTTTAAACAACACTAACGTTAATATTATCATAGATGAATTTTACTCTGTACTTTAGTTATAGATTTGTTTTTTCCTAAATGTAGAGCCAAAAATCTCAAGTTTCCAGTTTGGATGTCTCCTGAGTTGAAAAATATGATTGTTCACAAAAAGCAAATGCATCGAAATTATAAATGCTCAGGTTCTTTTTCCGACTATGAACTTTTTGTTGAAGCTAGGCAGATTTGCAAAGAACTGACAACTATCTCTCATAATAATTACATCAAACAAACACCTTGAAGATAGTATTCAGCATGACCCAAAGCAATTCTGGAAGTACATTCACACTAAAAATAAAGATATGATTTTGCCTCTTAGCATGTCTTTTCAAAATCATGTACCTGAGAATCCGCAGGAGATAGCTGACATGTTTGCCTCTTTTTTCGGCTCAGTTTACTCAGATGATGAACATGCTTCATGTGATATAGCATCTAAATTCGATTATCCTGAGTGTATTAATCATGCTGATGTCAACCTGATCGATGTTTTTGAGGCTATTGAGTCTTTACGTTTAAACCTGCCTGCAGGGCCCGATGGCATCCCTTGTGACTTCATATATAATTGTCGTTTTGTCTTGTGTCCTATTTTGCTCACAATATATAATGTTTCCTTGTCAACAGGCCAATTTCCCGATCATTGGAGAATCAACATGTAACACCCATTTTTAAGAGTGGATATAGAAACAATATAACTATAGAGCAATAAGTAGGGTGTCTTTATTCAGCAAAGTTTTTGAGAAGATTACCCTTGAAAAAATCACCCCATATTTTAAACAAAAAATTTGCCTTAAGCAACATGGATTTGTTAGTAATCGTTCAACAGTCTCGAACCTGTTGGTGTACACTGACTATGTGTTGGGGGCCTTGGAGGATAGGTGTCAGGTTGATGCAATCTACACTGACTTCTCCAAGGCCTTCGACAGGGTCAACCACCAGATACTCGTGCAAAAACTTAAGCACTATGGAGTAGGAGGTTGTCTTTGGGAGTGGTTTGGTAGCTATATTTCAAGTAGAATGTTTATGGTGAATATCAATAACGTAACATCTCGTGCGATTAATGTAACATCTGGAGTTCCCCAGGGTGGTCATCTCTCCTCACTACTGTTCAACCTGTTCGTAAATGATTTGTCCACAACTGTTAAACATTCTAGATTTTTGCTCTATGCTGATGATTTTAAATTATTCCATTCCATTAGGGCTGTATCTGATTGTTTGGACATGCAGGGGGACTTGAACAGTTTTGGACAGTCGTGTGTAGATAACAAGCTCACTCTGAACATTGATAAGTGTAACTTCATGTCATTTTACAGAGTAAAGAATCCTGTTGTTTTTGAACAACCGAGAATGAGAGTAAATTTAGACCTATTACTCAACAGGGTTTATTTACATTTACAGCGCGTCACAGACGAATTATGTCCGAAAATCAGGAAGAGACCGTTTACGGAAACTCTTCCTGACGAAATCCTATCCTTAATTAGCTCCCGGAACCGAATTCGGCGCAGGTGGCGAAGGAGCAGAGCAGTAGACGATAGGATTAGAGTGAACGAACTCACTGACCTGATTAAGAGGGACATCCGGGCTTACAGGGATGCGACTTGGATGAGTTTTGTGAATGGGCTCGGCACGGGGGATGGTACTCTGTGGAAGCTCTCGAGACAAGTTCGCAGGGGTCCGACTGAGATACCCGCGATTCGCCATCAAGGCGAGGATGTACTGAGCGATCAGGCAAAGGTTGAGGCCTTTGCGGACTTTCTCGAGGGAATACACGGAGAGATACCGGATACCGTGCCATTGCACGCACATATCACGGAACGGGTAACGCCGTTCTTAAACCACCCTTATCCAATCCCGCCCCTTGTAGCCAGGAAACTTCTTGTCACCCCAGCCGAGATACGCGATGTTCTTAGCCATCTGCCAAAGAATAAGGCGCCGGGACCTGATACAATCCCGAACATTCTCCTCAAAAACCTTCCTAAGAAAACCCTGATACATTTAATGCACATTGTAAACGCCATTCTGCGCCTGCAACACTTTCCTAGCTCGTGGAAGATCGCGCGAATAGTGCTGTGCTTTTATATAAACTATTCATCACGCACGAATTCCCGCTGCATTTGGCAGCGTTAGTTGCGTCATATCTGGCCGGGCGCTCCTTTTCGGTGCGCATTAACAGCGCAAATTCAACCCTGAGGCCTATCCGAGCTGGCGTCCCACAGGGAACAGTGCTATCACCGCAGCTATTCAGCTATTACATAGCAGACCTTCCCTCACATCCTAATACATCCCTGGCATTCTATGCTGATGACACAGCCCTATATTCCAAAGCCCCTAGCGCACAAGAGGCGGCTGACAATGTCAGTGCCCATATGGCACAAATCACAGCTTATTATACTAACTGGAAAATCCGTTTAAACACATCAAAAACAGAGCTGGCTCTTTTCACCCGAAAATATACAAACATTGAAATGCTCCCTATCCTGATAAATGGCACCCCCAGCCGTCCCAAACCTAAAGTCAAGTACCTTGGAATCATGTTTGATAGGAGGCTGACGTTTTGCGATCATATCGCATATATAAGAAGCAAAAATCTCATTGTATGGGATAAACTGAAGCCTCTTATCAGACATGGTTCCTTCCTCTCCCCCGGAAATAAAGTCATCCTTTACAGGGCAATTACTAGGCCCTTCCTGATGTATGGTGCATCGGTTTGGTGCTCTGTTTCTGATACACAATTTAAAAAATTGCAAGTCCTGCAAAACCGCTACTTAAGGGCAGCTTTCTCGGCGGGTCGCTATACCAGGACGGCAGACTTGCACGCGTGGGCGCGTATCGATTACGTAAAGGAGTACGTGGATAAGCTCGCGTGCAAGTTCTATAGTCATGGTGTTCGCGGCTCGCCGAGAACGATTAACATCGCAGACGCCAGGTTCCATCCAGAACTCAGAGCCAAACACGGGCCCATACATCGAAGAACCACCATATTTTTCCTGGAACCCAGACCCCCGTAGTTAATTCCACCCCTAATTCCCTAAAATCCCTTTCAGAACATCTTCAGCCACCCCTGCTGGCTGGCGATAAAACGCCAGGTAGCAGGAGCACAGAAATTTCACGGCGATACACACAGTATCTGTCGCCTCTAGCCCGACAGCGGGCCCCGCCAATCAGGTTCGTTAGAACATGGTGGGCGGGGCTTGCTAAGGGATCTGGCAACCATATATATATGGCCAGCTCGGATAACCGCAGCAGTCAAGGAACTGCAACCAAACCGTCTCTGCCCTCCTGTGCTCCGGCAAGGGCAGAATGGCCTAGCATCGCCAAGTTACGGTTACCATTGCAATTCACCCCTCACCAGGACTACCTATTAATAGGTAGCCCATTACATATGTATGTGTGAATGTGTGTGTGTCCTTCTAGTCAACCGTGACATGGGGTTTTTCTGTCTGTTTTCCCCATATGTACCCACCCTTGTTTTCTTTTTACTTCCTTCAAACCTATCAACCAGCTCTATTGCCATCTCTATGTAATCCACACTGAAATACCCTTGAAAGGCTAGGCCTAGGAAAGATTAGTTTATTATAGTATTGCCACCTGCCTGCAAGCTTATGAGCCCGGGCGAACATTAGCCCAGGTTTCGCTTGCGTGTGCTGCGGGGTTCTAGAAGCATCTGCTTGAGATGCATGTAATCTCGTATGTAAACGCGCACAGCTACTGTGTAGACTCGTAATCGTAGGCTTAAGGTGATGGGATTTTGTCGATTGTGTGGATCCTGACGCTGATAGTAAGTGTGAAAGGTTCGTAAATGTTTTGAATGAAGCATTTTTAGAAAGTTTCCCAGAGAAGCAGTATGTTATGTGTACGGACAATGATATAGGTTGGTTCACTCAGGAACTGAGAATTATGAGGGAACGTTTAGGGCTACTGGGTGAGATTAGTAGACAGTATAATTCCCATACAAACAGACATCACTATAAGCAATATAAAAGAGAATATAGAAAAGCAATCCGTAAAGCTAAAATTGCTGCAAATGATAATCGCATTAGTTCTTCTAGTAATCCTATTAAGAGCATGTGGCAAATTATTAACAAAAACATTGGTAACAGCAAGAAAAATATTGAGTCTGATAATCTTACGTGTGATGATTTTAATAATTATTTTTTGAGCATTGCTCATAAACTCGTGCAGGGTATACCGCAGTCGGGTACTGATCCTTTGGATAATCTAAGAAATATTTCTGTTCCAAATAATTTTTCCTTCTCGAAAGTAAGCTTCAATGAAGTTAGAGATATAATAAATAAACTTAAAAATAAGGACAGCCGCGATATATATGGCTTAAATGTTAAAATAATAAAATCTGTAAAAAATCTGATTCTGGTGCCCATCACAAAACTTGTTAATTTTTGTATCAGGGAGGGAACATTTCCAGAGTGTAGGAAGAGGGCTCTAGTGATTCCTTTGTTTAAAAAGTGCATGTCTGAGCAAATAATACATTTCTTTGAACGCAATAATCTATTTAATGAGAATCAGTTTGGATTTAGAAAAAACAAAAAAACAGTTCAGGGAATTCTTAATCTGATATTATGGATGCATTTGATAGACAGTGCTATGATACAGTTCTGCTTTGTGACCTTAGCAAGGCTTTCGACTATGTCGACCTTTTACAGAAGCTGAAAGCCTACAGATTTAGTAATGATAATCTTAAATTATTGAAATCCTATCTAACAGGAAGGTGGCAGGCTGTGCGGTACGGTGGTGTGACGTCTGCAAAACAGGAGATACAGATTGGGGTGCCCCAGGGTTCAATTTTGGGACCCATACTTTTCCTTATATATATAAATGACTTGCTACTTATAGATCCAAATGTAAATTACACTCTTTTTGCAGATGACACAACCATCTGTTACAGCAGCTACCCTTGAAGCTTCTCTACAGGGTTCCTTGGAGGCACAGCACGTGGCTGAAGAATGGTTTAATTCGAATAAGTTGCCATTAAACAGAAGCAAAACAAAGAGAATAGTGTTTTCATTGAGAGATGTGGGGACTTCGAATGATCATGTGAGTGGCAATAAATTCCTTGGAGTTTACATTGACCCAAAAGTGCAGTGGGGTGTGCATGTTGAAGCTATAGCATCAAAACTAAATAAAGGTATATATCTGCTGCGTCGCCTTGCAGAAAATGTATCCAATTCAGTACTAAGAACAGCCTATTTTGCGGTTTTTCATGCGCATCTTTCCTATGCTATACTTGTATGGGGGCATGCATCGGGTGCAAAACGTTTGTTTGGACTACAGCGAAGGGCAGTCAGGGTAGTGAGTAGTCTTGGTTATAGGGATGAATGTAGGGCGGCTTTTGTAGAATTGAGGATACTTACGTGGCCATCTCTGTACATCCTAGAGAATTTGCTTTATATTAAAGCGAATATGCATCTGTTCTCCGCTCATGAAGACATATACATGCATATCAAACCAGGCTACTGGGCAGTAAAATTTTTTAATGTCCTGCCTACAGCCATAAAGGATTTGCCATATCTTAAGTTTAAGGAGAAAATGAAACACATTTTAATGTCTATGCCTTCTATTCTAACGAAGAGTATTTAAATTATGCTAATGAAAGATAGTCTATATACATTTGTGTACTGTTTTTAACTAAGTTTTTTAAATTTGTTGTAGAGTGACTTTTATATTATATTTTGTAGTTTTATTATTTGACGTGTGTACATTGCAACCAGTAATTTTAACATGAATAAATAATCTGAATCTGAATTAATGGTATCAATTTGGTTAAGGTAGAATCTGTAAAGGATCTGGGCATTACCCTTCCCAGGTAGCCAACGTGACGTTATTGACGACTATAAGGCGTCAATTCTTAGTCATTTTTGGTCTTGGACGTCCGGAGGCCAAAAAATGACGTCATTATGACGTCATTTTTAAGACGTGGTTTAGACGTCAACTTGTAGACGTCTTATAAAGGTCCGAAAATAAAAATTTTGTTTTCTGGGTCAAAACCCAAAAAACCATTGGTAAGTATTCTTGCCCAACAAATCAGTGTCAGATTAACTCTATTAAATAAAATTATCAGAAAACAAACTTTATTTTTTTAAATTATCATAACAAATGACAAAAATGAATTTAAATTTTATAAAAGTAAGACAATAATAAATTTATTATAAATTTTTTCCAATTTCAATTAGTTCTATCTAGAATGCCAGGAGAGATCGTTTCTTACGCAGATGCATCTGAGATGATAATTAAAATACTACTTATTTTCAATTTTAATTTTAGCGCGTTATGTACCGATAATTTAGACACCTACATTACCGACAATGCCATTATTAAATGTTCGGCGCAACACGACTTCGGCCCTTCGGCGTTGTACGGTGTATGTGAATGTGATCATTGTAACCGGGCCGTACGAGAATTCGAAGACCTCGTTGTACGTTAATATTTATCTATGGTTGAACCATTTCGTTCAATTAAGGTATTACCACAGCCATTGTCTTTATAAGAAGAAAGTCGTTCAACGGGGCCTGTGGAGAGGTGCTGCCCCCAGTGGCTGGCATCAAAAACAGTATTTATGAATGAAAACACGTGCAATGTTTACCCTACATACGAAAAGGAAGGGGTAGAAAGGGGAATACAATATTATATTCGTGGAGCCGTAGATTTCCAAGAAATGATCTTCAGCCAAGGCTAAGTGGCTAGAACCGGTTTTATCAGTTTAATTTTAACACACAAAATGAAATTTCCAATACTGATTCCCCAATCTTGACTTTTCAATTGAATTTATTTTATGTTTGAGAAAATGGTTTTTACCATTTTTAACACATTGATTTTTGTGTCAATTTCTTTGCTAGTTTCTATTTTATTCATATAGGCCTAATTGAATTGGTGCAGTAGTCGAAGAAAATAGATTTGCATATGCCATTAAAAAAATGGGAAATTAATGAACAATAATAAAATCCTATTTGCTAAATGTAAAACGTTTTGACTTGATATAAGTAAAATTATACAATATAAACTGGATATTTTGACGCATTCAAAATTAGGAACACTAAAAACATATTAGTAAACTATAAAAAAAATTATATTTATAAAAATTGATTATTCGTTTCCTATTATTAGTCAAAAAGTAAGGTATCACAATTTTTAAACTTGCAATGTTTATAGAGAAATATAGATAAAAATTAAATTTAGTTCCAATAGTAGGTAGGTATAGTTATTTCATGTATTTTTTCTTTTTATAGAAAGAAGACAATTAAACATTTTCTGCAATTTTATGCTTTAATGCACCAGAAACATGTATTTATCAAATTATTGATTAAAATGTCTTATTGTTATTTGGAGATTAATAATAAAATTAAATGTTTTTATTTTATTAAATTTCATTATTTTTGCAAAAGAGGGGGAGATAAGAAATAAGGTGTTTAAAAACTGAAATCAAAACTCTTACCTTGGATAAGTCTTTATTTAATATGAGTTCGGCATATATTAATACTAATTTATGTATCGGTACATATAATATTGCTCCAGGCCAACAGCCAATGTTCAAAACTTTCAATCGCTTATAGCCATTATTATCATTATTACATAATTGACAATCAAATTAAATTAATATAAATGTACTCTTCAAAATATATACTGTAGTTTATTCGCTATAATCAAGTAAATAATTTTTGAAAAAAATCGGATTTAGGATAGTGAAATAAACAACATCCGAGTAAAACTATATTTACTCGAAAATTAAACAATTCAATTGATAAAACACATCAACCTATACAACCCTTAAAACTAAAGAACAAGTATATAAGATAAAAAATAAGCATCGAGAGTAGTGTGCTGTTTCGGGCAACTTCTGGTTTGATTCATCCCTTATTTTCAACTGATCATTTTATGTTCACTTGTATTATTTCCCTTTGAAATAATTCATTTATTTTATCTTAGATGCCAAATTTTTTCATATCAAAGTTTTGTGTTATTGCCTATCAAACTTGTAAAGTTATACATGTTCTTAAAATAACTTTCTTGTATATTATAAGTTACAATTAATCACCAGAAACCATAATTATTTTTGCTATTTTTCAATCAGAAGTTGCTAATATAGCTATTGTGATAAACTGATGTATCAAGAGATTAGATCGACTACAAATCCATAAATAAGTACTTATAAATATTACCAAAGACAATTCAACTGTGGATTGTCTTTGATATTACTTAAATATCGAAAAGTAATTGGACTACATTAATATAGATACAACCTAAAAGCATCACCATTTAATAAGAATCAACTAATAAATTAATTATAATCAGTCGATTAATGTTTTATCTTTATTTAAATATAAGATGATTCACAGATCTCATTTATTAGTATTTAAAAATTTATATATGTATATATATTTAAAATTGTCAAATCATATTCAAAATCATGTTTCGTGCCAAACAATATTGGTCCATAAAACTTACTTTTTAATTTAAAAAATTCAAACTCGCTAGAAAAATATTACTTTTTTACACTGTGAAAAAATCCTTAATTGTAGTAAATTGGAAAAATACAATTATATAATATATATTTAAAGTTTTATGTTCCAGTTAAAAAAAAACAGCAAACAACTTTTTCGAATACTAAGTAACTAAAAATAACTCTTGGAGTAATATTAAAACGTTGTTTTTTACTCCGTGAATAAAAGTGGATAGTGAATAAAAAAATTATAAAGTCAATTCGCATTTTGAATATGACTTACACTGTTTATATATTAAAGTCCTTAATAAAACATTAATTATGAATTCCCGGTGGGATAAACATTAATCACCTTCAAATCAGCTTATTCGGGCAATAATTGATTTTTTGTTTTAAAAATAAATAGTACATTGGACATCTCTATGCTTTGCTGTATTGAAAGCCATCTAAGTGGCTTTAGCATCAAATTAATGGGAGTATAATGTGTACAGAATAATATAATGCGCATAGCTTTATTTCGTAGCAACTGGAGTCTTTGTATATCAGCCTTTTTACCTGATATCAACAATGAAAAACAGTAATTGAAATGCGGATATATAATGGTATTATATATAAGAACACGACTCCAGTGACTAAGAATCTCAGCTATTCTCCTAAAAAATTCTATCTTTTCCAATTTTTTTTCTAATATGATCTACATGTAACGAAAAATTAAGCTGAGAATCCAAGACTACCCCTAAATATTACTAGATGCATTTTCAAATAGGCTATTAGATATCTATCTTAACCCAATAATTATTTTCTAGAAATCTATTACAATTCTGCTTAGAGCCAAAAAACCATGTACTTTGTCTTTTTTTTTAACCTAAGCCTATTTACACACAACGAGTTATAAAGGATGTCAAGTTTTGATTTCGTAGTATCTACTACCTGATTAAAATCCTTCCCGCAAACACAGATCAACATATCGTCCACGAACAAACTTAGAAATGTATAATTTAAAACTCGGTCTAGGTCATTGACATATAGCACAAACAAACGGGGGCTCAGAACACTGCCCTGCGGCACCTCTATCTCACTATCAAACGGATTTGAGGACGCATTATTCACTCTAGTCACATGGGAGTGATCCTCCAGGTGATCAGAGAACCAAAAAAGTGCACTGTTTGTAATTCCATAGGCCTGTAGTTTGTGGATAAGTCTTCTCCTATTGATGAAGGTGAAGTAAAGAGTACCCAAGTACACAAAAAGCAGTCTTTAAAAATTTAACTGCTCAGATTTCTTGAACCATATTTAATGGGAAAATATTTGGCACCAATGATGAAGACATACTTTGTAGGCACAGCGATCAAAGAAAGCTTTCTCGCCCAGGGGATGTTCCTTTACAAATTGATGCTCTCAAAATAGACGTTATCTGAAACAAATTAAAATCTAATGTAATTTTGACTTAGTTTGTAAAGAATTTGTTTGTCAAAAACTGAAACAATTAAAACAATACAAATGTGGAACAACACAAAAAGTAAATTTAAAGAAATCTAAAGCGCGTGCTTTAAAAGTCCTCTTATACACTTATATCATAATATGCTATTAATTAAATTCAATATTCATTCCATACATTTGTCATCCTTCCTTATACATGCCTATCAATCAATTAATTAACTATTCAAAACTGTTCATAGACACCTAGACGTGCAACATCTACTATGTACTTATGTACAAAATAAACATTAATATGAGAAAGCATACTGATGGATATAAAAAAGTAGATGTAAAGATTTACCCTATCCCTATCTACATATATATGATTATTATAAAAATGTTCATCGTATTTAATTAAACCTGTTATGTTTATTAAACTTCGAAACTGCTATTGCAATACTCTGATTTCCGACAAAAACTACAAAACAAAGGAAGTGGGTACTTTTGTACTTACCTAGAAAAAAAACGTAGATAGATAATCGCAATTTACTCAGCCCAAAATTAATCATTACAACCCAAACACAAACATTTTACAAAGTAAAGCTTGTTCAACTTGAACAATGGCGGAAAATATAAAAATAAACAATGAGATATTCGGAATTATTACGAACACGCGGCTCCACTCGGCGCCGCCAGGTAACAGCCCTTGGGAATGCACCAATAGAAATGTAGGAACTCCCTCCTCGCAACGTTTCTCGTAGGACCCGTAGTAATTTTTTGAAATTTAAGAATGGGCACATTTCAGGCCGGACGCCATCTAGCGATGAGGCCTTTTTTCAGTTTGAGATAACCCACATCTTTAAAATACTATTTCATTAGACCTGACACATTAATTTTTGAGACACCCTATATATGTGTATATTTTGAGACACCCTTTATACATGTAAAAGATAAATCAAGTCATAAATTGAAGTCAAGTTTTTGCGAGGTTTTTTGAAGGAGATCCGAAAGGTATTGCTCGAGAATTGAAAAATAGAGAGAGTCAGAAACCAGCGGGGTGTACGGTTTATTTTGGTGAATTGTTTTGCTTCTGTGTTGCAATATTATGTCATTACAGGTCGGTGAAATGAAACTTATAATATTGTTATTATTATAATTTGTACCATTATATATTTTATACTCATTGATAATTAATATTTGATGGCCTAACATGTGCATACATTTTCATATTGTTATTAACATTATTTGCATAAATATTTCTTTATCTTCATGGATAATTCATATTTGATGGCATGGCATGTGTATATATTTTGATATTGTTAGTAACATATTTACATAAATATTTCTTCTAATCTCATTAATAATTAATATTTGATGGCCTAACATGTGTATACATTTCCATATTGTTATTAACATAATTTACATAAATATTTCGTCTAATCTCACTGATAATTAATATTTGATGGCCTAACATGTGTATACATTTTCATATTGTTATTAACATAATTTACATAAATATTTCTTCTAATCTCATTGATAATTAATATTTGATGGCCTAACATGTGTATACATTTTCATATTGTTATTAACATAATTTGCATAAATATTTCGTCTATTATCATTGATAATTAATATTTAATGCCATAACATGTGTATATATTTTGATATTGTTATTAACATAATTTGCATTAATATTTCTTCTATTTTCATTGATAATTAATATTTGATGGCATAACACGTGGATATATTTTGATATTGTTATTAACATAATGTGCATAAATATTTCTTCTATTTTCATGGGTACTTCATATTTGATGGCATAACATGTGTATATATTTTGATATTGTTATTAACGTAATTCGCATAAATATTTCTTCTCTTTTCATTGATAATTAATATCTGATTGCATAACATATGGATATATTTTGATATTGTTATTAACATAAT
>MU194530.1:5022-18783 GCA_016904865.1 Pissodes strobi | reverse complement strand
ACGAGCAATGCTTGATATCTTTTAGGAACAATAATTCTTGTTTCGAACGAAGCAAGATTATTTTGAAAAAAGGTCGCTCAAACCATAAAATTGTAATTACCCTGGCCTGTCCGCAAGCCATTCATATCTCTTGAAAACTGTCATAGTATGACATTTTAGTAAAACTATCTAATCAACAAAATAATACAGTTTTATCCAAGTATTTTCCATGTACCAAGGCCTCAGAAGGCGCAAAAAAATTATTAATTTCAAAAATATACGAAATATTTAAGTTGTCCTCAATGTATTGTGTAATTCCCCTGTGAAATCAAATTTAATAATTTTACAAGCGAATTTTCATACTTGCTTAGATTCCACGATACTTTTGGCAACAATGCAATATGATGTTGTTGCTATGCCAAATGGAATTTAACGGTTAAACATAAATCAGTAGCCGCGTGGCTTTCGAGTTGCAATGTCGATTCGGTGCCAGTCACTTTGTAATTCCACTGTGTCATCATATTTTCTTTGAAAATGTAAGTAAAATGTTATTACTAGCTAATAAGTATCTTCTAGAATGATGTAGGATACATTGAAGAAGTATCTATATTTTCCATTATATGTTTAAAAAAATATAAGGAATTTCTTGGAAATCTGTAATTTCCCTGGCGTAATCCCCCTGTTGAATTTTACGACAGGGGAATTACGTCTTTAACAGGGGAACTACATTACATAGTAAGTGTATACAAAATATGTTATTTTTATTGCAGATTTGTGTAACAATGGCTAAACAACCAAAAAAGAGCAGAGAAGAAATATTAGAAAAGAAAAGAATAGCGGAAAGGGCTAGGTATCAGAGAATAAAAAACGATAGGCAAAAGTATGCTGAACAAAAGGAGAAAGAAAAATGAAAATATCTGAAGAAAAAGGCCCAGGGAAAAGTGAAGGCAGCAAAAGATATGACTTCTAGGGAAAATCGAGAGGCTAGAAAACGCTGGAGAAAGAATATCAAGGCTTTCCGAGCAAGGCAATCCAATCTCAAAACAGAAACTTTACGATTTATGAGAGAAAACTCGCCAACCTCTACAGATGCTGATGAAAATTCGAACGCTTTAGACAACGAGATGGTGGATCAAAGAAAAATAGTTGCCAGGAAAAGGGCAGAAGCCATAAGAAAGAGGAGAAATAAAGAAATAAGGGAAAAAGATGTACAAATAAAACTCCTCAAAATGAAAGTAGAAAAATACAGGAAAAGGCTAAAGCGCGCAAGAAAAAATCATCAATTAAAAAACCCGATAACTCCCAATACGAAAGTTTGCACAAATGTTGAACAACTTCTAGTGAATCCAACTGAAGATGCTAAAAAGCAAGTTACAAAAAAGTTATTGTTTGGTGAAGTAATCAGGCAACAATTACAAGAAAATTATTCCTCACTGAACACCTCAAATGAAAAAATTACGTTTACGAAAGCAGTCAGGGGACCAATAGTTGGCAAGTACAATGTTTGGAAAGACATTGAATGTATTACCCCAAGAGGACTGAGAACTGCTGTAAGTTCATCGAATTCGTTTATGCATTCAAGAGAAACACTGAGAAATAATAGTACGTTTTGTAAAATCAAGAAGACTGTTGTTAGTTTTTTAGAAGAAGACTGTAATTCTCGTCTATGTCCGGGCAAGAAGGATTTCGTCACAAAAAATAAGGTTAAAAAACAGAAACGTTTACTTATAGACACGCTAAAAAACTTACACAAGAAATTTGTATTAAACCATCCCGAATTGAAATTGGGATACACACTATTTTGTAAAATGCGTCCATTTTGGATAATGCACCCCAAAGTTTCTGATCGTGACACTTGTCTTTGCATAACTCACAGCAACTTCGAATTTGTTTTGAAGTCGCTTTATAGCTTCAACATTATAGCTGTACGAACTCATCAACAGTTTTTGCTAAGCATATGTTGCGATCGTTACAATGAAGAATGTCTTTCTAGGAAATGCTTTACCTGTATTTCTAAAAGAGTTCATTACAAAGAATTTGATAATTCTAAATTAATCACTATGGACTATTGTTTCTTAAACCATAATTGATGGGAAAACGGAAAAGTCTCGTAAAATTAGAAAATATATGAAAAAAACAACCAGAGTACCTCCTAGAGATGTAGTACTTCTTCTAGAAACATCGCTATGCTCATTTTTGAATCATCAGTTAAATATTGTTCATCAATACAATAATTTCAAGTTGCTTAAAGATCAGTTGTCCCAGCATGAGTGCATTATCCATATGGATTTTAGTGAAAACTACAACACTAAGCTAGGTGAAGAGATTCAAGCGTTTCACTTCGGTGGTTCTAGAACCCAAATAACTCTACACACTGTTGTAGTTTACAGTTCGCAACGCTGATAACAATCTGTCTACATCTTGTCATTGTTCATTTTCTAACAATTTAAGTCACGGACCCGCTGCCATTTGGACGCACCTGAAGCCTATTCTTGATTTATTACCGGAGAAAGTTACGGATATTCATTTTTTAAGTGACGGTCCTGTTACACAGTATCGCAACAAAACTATGTTCTTTATGTTGGCAACTCAGCTAGCTTTATTTTTTCCAAATGTAGCACGCTTTTCATGGAATTTCCACGAAGCCATGGCAAAGGTGCGCCCGATGGAGTAGGTGCTGTTTGCAAAAGAACGGCAGATAGGTGTGTTTCAATGGGTAAAGACGTTACTTCCTTAGATGTTTTAGTTAAAATTATTCAGGAAAATTGTCCATCTATTAAGACCCACATTATAAACAACAATGATATTGAAAACATGTTTGATATTATAAATCAAAATAAAACAAAAATTATACCATTTGTGGGGACTCTAAGGGTTCATCAAGTTTATGGAAATACCAAAGTTCCTGATAAAATTGTATTAAAGTATCTTAGTTGTTTTTTGCACGAAAGAAGGCTGCTATCATTACAAGTTAGGTGAATTGCATTATTCTAATTTAAAACAAAAAAAAAACGTGTTTTGTTAATTGAAGAAGTGTACTCAGAGTCTGATTCAGAAGAAAAGGAGTTAGTAAACCCTGCAAGTACTGCTCAAAATCAAACTGCTGGCTTCGAATTAGCTGGAGTGGCTGGATGCTCTGGTGCTGGACCTCCTCGGTACATGCTTGGTGATTATATACTAGTTAAACTATGCTCGAAAAAAAATACCTATAAATATGCCGCAATCTGTTTGGACGAAGTAGAGGAAGAAGAAGGAGAAATGAAAGTTACGTTTCTTAAATTATGTAGTGAAGATGGCACAGTATTCAAGGTGAATGATAAAGATGTTTCTTATGTACCACTGGAACACATCATTGACAGGTTACCAATACCAAGTATTATGTTAAAAGGAGATCGATGTTTTATAAATTTTCAAAGCCAATTGATGTGTTTGAGCAGTAAATTGTTTTTCTAGCTTTTTATAAAGAAATCGCTTTTTCAGTTTTTATTCTTATATTTTTTGAAGAACTAATTTGAAGATTATATTTTGTCCGTTGTTGTAGGTACATTATACAACAAAGTTATTTTTTAAGTTGTTTTTTATGATTGATGTTTTATTTTGTTATGGAGCTAATTTAAGACTGTACGCCCATTGTTTTTTTACTAAGGTCTTAAATTTACTGATGAATCTCAGATTTTTTTTAACTGTTTTGAGGTTGTAGAGTTTAAGTTTTATTTTTTGTTAACTTTACTACTTATTTTTGAATGTTCCTGTTCGTTACAGAGTTAGTTAGCGGATTATTAGTTGAATAAAAGAGATTATTAAACTTTTGTATGCATCCAGTTGGTTTTAATATTTACGAATGTCATTACCCTGTCACAAAAATAGTATATTATTTTATATGGAGGAAAAGTAACTTTTCCTCCAAATAAAATATGCTGTTTTTTCTTCAAATGTCGACAAATTAATCCAAAAACGTGTCTTTTTAATAGTAATAATAGTTATTATTAAAGATAAGTGGGTTCGCAAGGCGGCTTAGACCGGTGCGATGTCGGTGAATAGGCTCAGGTTGTTGCTATAGTAATGTAACATAAAGCTGTCAGTGGACACTGTCAACAATAATTATATTTTTAAAATTGCGTTTTCGATTGCATTTTAATTCCGTATTGATAAGCAGTTATTGAGTAAGTTCGATTAAATAATAACCAATTTGTTCCTAAATTAGTGATTTTTAGAAATGCAGTCACAAATTGAGTGATAAATACAAATTTTAGTTTAATAACTCCTGAGTTGTTGACGCTTATTTTGATGTTTGTTTGTATTGTATCTATGTTGCTATGAGAACACTTTTACCTCCGCCGGCGGAAAAGTGTAAAGTAAAGCTCCGGCGGAGGAAAAACGAAACTTCACTGCCGCCTACACAGTCGAGTAATGACGGATTTACTGACGTTTGAAGAAAAAATAATTTCCCTGGTAGGTGTAATTACCCTGGATGATGTATTTCCCCTGGAAGGTAAAAATTTGGAAAAAGACTAGAAATTTGTCTGGCCCTTCGGGCAGCCAACTTTACATGAAGTATTAACGCAATTAAAAATGTTAATTTATATCTGGAACGAATTTCATGCAGCATGGGGTTCATGTTAGATGTTCAGTGAGATGTTAGATGGCTACAGCGCCACTGAACTTCAGTGTTGTATATTAGATCAGTTGTAAAACTCGATTGGTACCGAGGTTGATATGTTTCTGATTTTCAGTTTGCTCTAGTACTGCGCTACTCACTTGTGAAGGAACCACTTGATTTTTAACTAGTTCACTGCGTTGCACTAGTCCATTAGATGTGTCCCTCTCACTCTAGAACATCTGTTCGTCATCCGAAGGCTTGACTGAATATGGCACGCTTGCTTTGCCGTAATTCTTTCATTAATTTCAAAATGTTCTCCAATAGCATTTAAACTGTCATTTAGGGCTAATTCAACTTATAAATTCTGAGGCAAAATGTAAACTTATCAAAATGGGTTCTTTGGCATCTCAGCTAATATAAGCTATAAGCTACTCTTCAAACTGAATCCATCTGGAGGACTGTATATATCTTCAAAAACTCTTTTCAAGGCTTCTACTATTAAAGATGGGTTACTTTAAGTGAAATCATGCTTTCTCTTTGCTGTATTTTGTTGTGATCTGTCCACAATTTCCAACACCGAATCTTTTTGGAAGTGCGTCAGCATTTCATTATTGTACAGCTCCATTTTCTCTATGGTACCTCAATGACCTCTGTGTATAGGAGTCGATTCCTTGTCCATGTATGACATCTTGATGACAAACTTGAAAGTCTAAACTGACCTCGTGATCTACGAAATCTTGGCAGTCTTTCTGGGTTGCCACGATTGCTTTTCGTCTTATTTTCGTCTTCCGCTGAATATGTGTTCTTTTATTGGCAAAAGCATTCAGCTTGATTTCTACTTATTGCAGAAAAGGTATCAGTTGACCGCTTTCATATTTGAATTGTTTGACGAGATAGCACTGAGGTGTATGGAATTGTTCTATCTCCATGATACAAATTCTTTGTATCATGTTCTATCTCTATTAATCAAATCTGCTTTTATAAAACTCTTATCAAGTAACTATTCCAATTTTTTTGTGTTTAAAAGACGGTTCATACCAACGATATACAAGATGGGTCAAGGAAAGCTTTGCTGGAATTTTTTTTAAAGAGGGTTATTAATTTTTCATTTAAATGAGTGAAGCCTTCTAGTACACCCCGAATGCTTGACTTCGTTGCTGCAGTATTTAGCAGAGGGATCAACAAGTATATTAGGTATATGTTCTTTCTTCCAAACCATCACATTAGAAGAGTAAGGGAGATATTAAGTCAGTTTCTCCATAAGAAAATGTAAGCTGGATACGGATACAAAAGGGCGTCATTGTCGACTCGCAACGTAAACTTTTACATTACAGTATGGCCAAGCATTGGCTGAAAGCTGGATTATTGATACCCACCAGGCGGCAATTTCACCTGATCATGTTTTTTAAAGACATATGGAGAACGCTTTATATATGACTCTCAAAGGTGTTGACTTGCTTTGCAAGGAGGAATTACCGAAAGCAGGAATCGAGAAGTTTTGTCTGATAAGAGCATGTGTTGTGGTTTCATGCGGGAAAGAATCGACCATCTCATTCATGATGATGGTGATATTGATACATAACTGCCCATAACTCTATTGGTTATGGAGATGAGTATTCTTCCTTTCTTTCTTGATGACCTTTTGTCTTGGAAACAAAAGGTAAATTGGCTTATGCTCCTTTCAGGAAATTTGCCAGCACCTCCAGTAGGTGAGTATATGCTGCGATAGATTTCAAAATGTAGTAAAATAAGATAGCGAAATATTTGAACGGCACAAATAAAAATGATCCCACAGGAACATCCGGTTCCCCCGCCGTGAATGGAGATTTTTCTGGCTAGGATTTCGGCGTCCCTGAACGATTGCCATCAGGGCTTCTTGTGCCGCTACACTACGCGATGCTGCCTCGACCAAGAACGAAATGGAAGCACAAAGAATCCCCCTTTTCTTTGTGAACGGAAGTGAGGAACGATTATTCTTGCATCAGACATAGCCAATGTATCGGCCAACATCAGTACGTAACGTAGTTAATCTAAAAACTCATCTCTAAATCTAAAATATCTGTAGGATTCATGGAAATTACAACTTGTTTATACCCTTCACATCTGTACTTCGCATAGTAGGCCCAATAATTCCAGTAGCCGATCGGGTCTTTCCTGTCCACTAAAGAACCAATAATCATCCGCATCGGTAAATAAATGATGGACGGCGTGCGTCATTAAAAATTCACACGCCGGCCACGGACGTCGTAGTAATAGACAGGTTGCCTGGCAACGGCGACGCGCTGGACACGCGATACCATCGTCAGCGCCATGGAGGTCATCCATGTCGATTTGTTATGATTACTGCCTGTACGGCGAATGACAATAATGGATATTCGGGTGGATAATAAAATGCCACATCACATATTATATCTAAAAATGTTTTGGAATCGGAGGATAATTACTAGGCCAATAGCTAATGACTCTGCTACATGCGCTAGGTTTTTGTCGTATTGTTTCGTATGATTATTAGGGACACAAAAATCGTCCACGGGGTTTGTTCGAATCGTGAAAGTATTCGCGCATGTAGGTTTCCCACAAGCTCAATGAATCGATACAGCATTATTCTTATCTGCATCATTCAGTTGGATTTTCTTTTACCGCCTCCCGATCCACCAGGGTTTCAGAGCACTAGAAACCTCCCATTAGCAGCATAATATCAAAACAAAGGTAAGGTTTTACTGGGAGATAGTCTAGGTCAGGATAATGCGAGTCCTGTCCTATTTCATCTGAGGCTGCCATTAATACGTGTGAAACTTGCTCCTAATGAGGTTTTACTTCTTCTACCACCATGCCGAAGCTTTAATGCCGCAGTCATCAATATGCCGCAGTCATCAACATGGATCTGGCCCGTTATTGGAATCTAGGACTGGCGTCAGGCCCTTCCCAAGACTAGTTATTTAGAATCAAATGTCATAGAACTTCCGGCATTCCATGAACAGTTTCGTTGCTTCAGAGGCAGGTCTACGGCTACGAAGACGAGTTTGTTGTTGTATCAACATTTCGTAGCATCGGAGATATAAAGTTCACAGAGTTGACTCTTTCTATGCACTTTTCTAAAGCGTTTCACATGGTGATACGCCGTTTAGATGCATCTAAACTTGGTTCCTAGGTCTTTGGGTGGGTTCCTTGCTTGGTTCCTTGGTCCGGCGAGTTGGTGATTTTGTGACTGGAAGCCAGATAGTAGGGGAATATATGGGTGATTCGACTTCTAACTCTATTCTAATACTATCACAGCATGTAGATATTTTTAAAATCACTAGCGACTATACAAGTGATAAAGAACAAAAGTGATTATTAGCACAGAGGGATGGTCATCAATATTAACACGATTCACAATTCACAACGCAAAAAGGAGGAGGAGCGTGAGACGAAATAGGGTGCCCTGATTGGTCACGTTTATTTAGATCTAGGAATTATGTGTGCATATATTAGTAGAGTGCTACTTATAACTTATTTTGACTTCTGTGGGCACCTCGGGGTTACAAGCTGAAATTTTCACAGAATGAAGGCTTTATTATATTAAATCAAAATCCGAAGGTAATAAAAAATCATCACGGGCAAAAGGGCAGTATACCTAAAAATCGAGATTATTATATGAACGTGTAGGATATTAAATTATGAATGTTTTCATATATAATTCATCTACATTTTTGTACGAATTATATTTTTTATCATTGCTTGAAATATGCAGATTACATTGGCCCTTACGGCAAAATAAATCAAAAAATTGAAATATCTCCCTTCGAACCTGGGCAAAATCTGATTGAAATATACTAATTTTTGTATTCACCTCGCATTCTCTCCGAAATGAAGGCTCAAATCAAAAATTTTTATTCTTGCAAAAAGTTTGCCTTAAGTATTTAGAATACATAGGTGCATGAATACATTTTCTTTTTCTCAAATGGTAATGGAAAAATAGAATTAAATATAAAAAAGTAATTTTCTTCAAGCAAGCAAGCAAGCAAGCAACATTTATTAACATGGTAGTTGACAATGATTACATATACCTTAAACTACTATACATAACTATACATTTCACGACACATTGTTACAGATAGGCTACGAGCGCCCTACAGGCGCCTCAGACACCTCTCAGCACGCAGTGTACAGTCAAATGGGCCGATGTTAAGCCCTAGCTATGTTTCAGCTAGCAGTAAGGTACCATCCCAGCAAGTAACTGTTCTACTTAGGCTGTTGCCTTTCAGAAATTTTGAATTAATAAGTACAACACGGATGGCAATGGAACTGATGACTTATTTTCCGGGGTAAGGATAGATGAGGGGTAGTAACATGGGGAAAAAACAGTGGGAAAAACCCCATTTCACGATTCTTTGGTATAACATACGCACACATATACGGGACAAACACACACATTCATACACATAAGGTAAAAAGGTAGGAAGCTAGGTTATTCTAGCTTCAGTGAGGTGAGAATTGCAACATTGATATCAGGCATAGACTCGGTGCGCTAGACCATACTTCGCCTACCGGAGCAGGGGAGCATGGAGACGACTCGAAAGCAGTGTTAAGACTGCTGTGGTTCGGATTTTTGAACGTATATATAGTCCGTCGAGGTCCCTTGACATGCCCCGCCCACCGCGTTTTCAGCGCGATGGGAGGGGCATGCCCCGGGCCGCGATAGACTATGATTTCGAGATGTCGAACTTCTGCGCTCCTGGTATCGGCATTTTCGTGTCAACCCCAGGGGCGCCGAAGGGGTGGATAGGGGTGAGTTTTAAGGATGAGGGGTGATGGGAAAATCCATTATTCGGGCGGCCGTGGCGCCTGGAAGAAGATTGACGTTTTTCGGTGTATGGGACCGTGTTTGGGTCTGCCGACCGACTCAAACCTCAAATCTGCAATGTGGGCAGTTCTCGGCGAGCCGAGTATTCCAGATGTATAAAACTTGCACGCCATTTTATCAACATATTCGTTGATGTAATCAATGCCTGCCCAGGCGTGCAAGTCCCGTATTCTAGTGTACCGACTCGCCGAGAAAACAGCCCTTAAGTGTCTATTTTGCAATATTTGCAGTCTTTTGAGGTGTGTGTCGGCCACCGAACACCAAACCGGTGCACCATACGTCAGGTAGGGCCTAATAATGGATTTGTAAAGGATGAGTTTATTTGAGGGGCTGAGACAGGAACCATTCCTGATCAAAGGCTTCAACTTTTGCAGAGCGTCCCTGTTTTTGACGTGCACATGACTTATGTGCTTGCTAAAGTTGAGCTTTGAATCAAGAATGATTCCCAGGTACTTTACAGGATTTTTGGGGTGAATGGGGATGTTGTTGACTAGGATAGGGGCGGTTTCTATGTTAGTGAATTTTCTGGCGAACACGGCCAACTCCGTTTTACCGGGGTTGAGACGTATCTTCCAGTCAGAATAAAATTGAGTTATTAACTCCATATGTGCCGTTAACTTATTTGTCGCCTCCTGCGCGGTGTAGGAGTGGGAATAGAGGGCTGTGTCGTCCGCGTAGAACGCTAAGGACGTTTCAGGGTGGGAGGGAAGATCTGCTATGTAATAACTAAATAGCTGTGGCGATAGTACCGTTCCCTGAGGCACCCCCGCCCTAATATTTCTCCGGGATGAGAAGGACTTACCAATACGCACCGAGAAGGCGCGACCGGCCAAGTACGACTCTAATAGCGCTGCGAAGTGCAAAGGGAAGCTGTGCTTGATGAATAGCTTATGCAGCAAGCCATCATGCCATACCCGGTCGAAAGCTCTCTCAATGTCCAGGAGTAATAGGGATGTGCAATGCCCTATGTTGAATCCGTCATATATATCCTGCACGATCTTCGCAGCAAGCATGCAAGTGCTATGCTCGCTGCGAAAACCGAACTGCTCCCGGGGGAGTACATGACGGTTCAGGGCTATCCTGTTCATCCTGGGCAATAAGAGCTTCTCGGTGAGTTTGCTCAATGTATTCAAGAGAGAAATAGGCCTGTAGGAGCTGGTAAGCTTAAGGTCTTTCCCGGGTTTGGGGAACAGTACCACGTACGCGATCTTCCAGGATTTGGGGAAATGTTGTAGGCGAAGTATAGCGTTCACAATATGCATTAGATGAATCAAGGTTTTGGTAGGGATGTTTTTAAGGAGAAGGTTAGGGATTGTATCAGGTCCCGGAGCCTTATTCTTTGGCAGACGACAAAGAGCACTGCGAAGCTCAGACGGGGTAACCAGGAGTTTCTCCATTACAGGGGGCGGAATAGGATATCGTTTTTTAAAGGGCCTTATTTCCTCTGTGATTTGAGCGTGCAATGGCACGGTGTCCGGTATTTCCCCATGTACGCTCTCGAGAAAATCAGCGAAGGCCTCAGTTTTCCCACGGTCATTAAGGATGTCCTCGCCATTGTGTGAAATGGCGGGAATTTGAACTGGGCCTCCCCTAACCTGTCTCGCAAGTTTCCACAGGGAACCGTCGTCCGTGCCGAGCTCGTTCACAAACTTCATCCAGGCCGCTTCCCTGTATTTTCGGATATTCTCCCTGATCTGGCCCGTGAGAGCGTTGACCCTGGTCTTGTCAATTGCAGCGCGATTTCTCTGCCATCTGCGCCGAATTCGATTCCGGAAACTGATTAGGTTTATGATTTCGTCAGGAAGAGTTTCCACGAATGGTTTCTTCCTGACTACAGGACATAGAGCGTCTCTGACGTGCCGGATATTGCGGGTTAGAGTGTCAACTTCTGTCTCAAGCTCCTGGATGGTTTCAATTTGCCGCGGGATGACAGTTGCCTCGTTTAGCCTTTGTCGAAACACTCGCCAATTCAGATTTTTATAGGATATATATGTCCCATAGGCTTCCGGCCGCCTAGCGTTACTTAGGCTCATCTTAATTGGCAAGTGATCCGAATTAAAGTTGCTAATGACTTTAGGCAACGCAACACCTGCCATTCCCCGGGTCATTGCTACATCCAGGAACGAAGACCGGTTTCCACTATGGAAGGTTGGATAAATTGTTCGATGATACAGGATTTCCAGGTTGTTTTCTAACGTGTTTCTCAAAACAGTGCCCTTGTGAGTCGTATATGCATCGCCAAACTCGACATGTTTGGCATTAAAGTCGCCAATTAAAAGTGACTTCTTGCCGGGCTCTAGAAATACGGTGAAATCATTTTGGGTTAGCCGCAGTGCTGGTGGAGCGTAACCGCCGGTGATGCATAGGCCGCCGTCTAGTTCGATAGACACGTATTCAATGCGCGAGATTAGGCGAGATTTCCTTTTATATCTCAGCGACCTATGCACCAGACAGGCCACTCCTCCTCCGCGGGCACGCCTATCGAGCCTCTCGACGGTATACCCTCGGATTTTTAGAAAAAAGTCTGCTGGCAAAAAAGTTTCGAGTAGAAAAACAACCTGAAAGTTGGAACTATACAAAAAATGCTTAAATTCACCGAGTTTTTGCCTGATACCGTTACAATTCCAGGACAATACATTTATGACAAACATTGGAAAATAAGATCATCAATTATATATTGTACTTATTAATTTCGTGTGTGAAAAATTGAATTGTTCCTTGCATTATCCGCATCTTGTCGCCGTTGCAAGATTTCAGCATTGAACAATATTCGTCTAATGCAGTTCAAGCAGCGACCGGCCGATCTCTCGCTTCCCGAGCACTCTAGTATCTCACTTTTCTTCATAGCTTCGTCTCTTTCGCGCCTATTGTACAATACAATAAGTGCTTTTACACCATTACGGGTTAGAATACTAATAATAATAATAGCTATTATTAATTGAATAAAGTCAATGAAGACATTTTCGATTATACTGAAATTTATTTTTCCTATACTTTGCTAGGTAATAAAGAAGTAGAAAAAAAATCATATACTTAATGCAACTGCTATTAAAAAAAAGACTAGCTTTTATTCAGAATAGAAAAACTGAAAATGTAAAAAATCTTTCTAATAACAAAATCTATTTATCTTCAGTGTCTGTATCTCCTTCAGGAATAGACATAATGACTTCAATATTGCCTTCCAGTATTTTTTTGCATGATCCTATGCAACCTATTTAATTTGTTCTACGTCTACAAGCTTGCTTCCATACAATCTAATAAAAAATTATTTGATTAAGTTTTATTATGTACCTATTTAATCTAATAATAATTTACCTTTTTTTACATCCACATGCAATAAATACTTTTACATCTGAAGGAAATGCTGGTGTTGTTAAAATTGAGGATAATTTGGATATCACCTGCCTCCTCAAATTTCCATCCGCATTCTGTCACCTCTGGTAATAGGGGGTTTGGTTCTAAAGAACTGAAGCACACCTTAGTTTGATAATGTGCCCTCATACTGCGAAATTTTAAACTATTTTTTGTAGGGGCTAGTTTTTTCAATTAGCGATGAATACGCCAATAGTGTACTGTAAATATTAATAGACGAAATGTTTGGATTTGTTGAAAATAATTTTATGATAAATTTCTCTATGTTATTGAACATGCCATCTGAAAATTCCTGGACCCAATACCGTCTAAATAATCGGAATAATTTAGATCCATTTTCCAACATTTTATTTTTCCTAATCCTGAAAACTGGCTGGTTGTATGACAACCCGTTAGAGCATGAAATGCAGGTAATTTTTTTGCAAGTTTTTCTTCTAGGTTGATGTCATGAACGGCCACATATCGCACCGAATTTCCTCTTCCACATTTTACCCCAAATTCTCTAGAAATATATATATATTTTTAATATGCACCAGAAGTACAAGTACATCAGTGTCATTGGAGTCCATGATGCATGTCAAATAATACATACAATGTTTAGCAGAGGGTATAATGCAACAAAATCCTAGTATCAGCTTCTTCGTGACTATAGAGGATAGTAATTTGTTGTCAATTGGTTCGCAATTTGTTTTCTTATCAAAAATATTGGTAAATCCCCCACTACAGTTGCGAACTTGAAATTCTTTTTATGAGAGTGCTCGTTCAGATAAAAGGTTCGTTAACTGTTTTTTTTTTAACTAAAAACAGAGTGGATAAATAAATTCCACTGTTTTGGATGTAAAAAGGTCTCTCTGTAAGATTAAATCGGTACATAATAAAACTTAATTAAATAAATTTTTATTAGATTGTATGAAAGCAAAGCTTGTACACGTAGAAGAAATTAAATAGGTTGCATAGGATCATG
>MU194529.1:1189-18784 GCA_016904865.1 Pissodes strobi | reverse complement strand
CTTCAAGATTATTTCCCAATTTTAAGATACATAAATATGTTTTACGAAAAATTTCTTCGATCGTATGCCACTTGAAATATTGGGAAAATCTCAAAGAAAATATATTCGAAATAAGACTTGGGTGAATTCCTAGGGACTTCTTGAAACAGTTTTTCCCTTTCAATTGTCTTAACAAGTTTATGAGGTAGGGATGAGGGGGGATAAGTAGGGAGAAATTGAAAGCTGCTTTACGAGTGTTTTATGGATTAAGTTACACAAAGTCTTAAACATATTAAAGATATTATCACACTCCCCCCACAAGATCGCAATTTTTATGACATGTTAGCTGTATGGATATAGTATTTTATTTATTGGCCGTAGCAGAATTATAAAACATTGTAAACAGGGGAAATCTGGATTTTAGCTATCACAGTTATGAGATGTTATAGGCCAAAAGCATTTAATTTGAAATTTCCCATAGAGTTTAAACTAATGTAATGACAATTTTTTTTTGCAATATCGGGGTTATTAAAAACATGAAAATATATGGGGTGTTCAATTTAAAATAAAGGAGTAAAAGATGTGTTTTTGCACATAAATGTACAACTTTCTTTTTTATCAATACTATTTCCAGTCTACTAACTCGTATACAATTTGCGTGTGATGTGTGATTATTAATAAGTTGTTCCTTTTTTAATTAAAAAGCTAAGATATAGAAGACTGTGCTAGACATAAAAATGACACAAGCTTGTTTAGAATCGACGATTAAACGAATTGTCTAGCCATTCCTGTAAAATACGCAGCATTTTTCCAGAATGCAACTCGATGCCTACACGATTTTTCCTCAACCACTTTGTAACTCCTTCAATAAATATGACTAATTGCAGATTTTCTTTACTTCAGGTAAGACGTAGCTCCTTGGCAGAAACGTATTTTTCTAACTAAATTATTCTGGCTATTACCAAAAGAAAATATGATGCTGATTTAAAACAACCTAAGCGAGACAAGAAAATTAAAGCATGGAAAGGTCATTATATTAAATTGCAAAAACCTCTGACAATGGAATCAATACTTTTATATCGCAGTTGTTTCCAGCACCCATCCTATGCGAATAAATTGTATTATCAAATTAAACTCATTATTTTGCGTGAACAATTATTTTCACTCAGGTAGCGGTGCTATATGGCAGTTATACAAAATAGCGATTTTCCATAAATGAAGGTATAGATATGATGTAATTTTAAATGTCTTTATAGGATCAAGTGAGCTCCCTTTTATTAAATTGGATCGTGGGAAGATGTCTTGATGTCAAAGACTGGCACGTTATGCCGCAAGTCTGTCAAAAGATTTGAAGGAAACCGCTTATTTGAAATATTATTTCCTTAGACTTTATACATTCAGTTTTGGAACACTCTATATTTATTTAAAGAAAAAGAAAAGAAAAACAGATCATAAATTGAAGTCGGGTTTTGCGAGGTTTTTTTCCATGAGATCCTCAACCGTATAGTTCGAGAGCGGAGACAGAAAATCGGAAACCGGCGTAGTGGACAGTTTTGGGAATGGGTTTTCTTTTATGATGTAAGGTGCTGTTACAGGTCAGTAAATAATATTGTTATTAGCATAATATGTATAAGTTTTGCTTTTATTTTTATGGATAGTTCATATTTGATGGTATAACATGTGTATGTACTTATTGAAATCGTTTTATGCGTGCACAACGCTGCTTTAAATGGAAACAAAAACATTAATTATTTTCTGTCTTTGCGTGCTGGGATTTTAGTTTTAGTATGTCTGAGATTGTAAGTAAAAGCATTGGTGATTCTACTAACATTTTCCTCCCCTGACTGGGCGAATATCCTAGCATGAATGATTATTTATCATTTAAAATGATCATTCTAGAGATATTAGCTCAAATTACAACTATAGCTGAGTAGCCTCCCGTATGGGACCTCAGTACCTGCTGGCGATGTCTGGCTAACTAATACCAAACTCTTCAGTTTTAAATGTATTGTCACAAGTGTGAAACGACACAATTTGGCGCGGGGACAGTAATTTCATTTTTATAATAATAATAAATGTTGCGCAGCAGGGTTCGGTTTTTAGAATTGTGATCGAGGTTTTCTCTGCCATGCTCTTTTCCCTCGTGAATTCCAGGCTTGCTTTACATACCACACCTAATTCCTCAAATTTTCCTAATTTTGTTAAAGTCAGGCGTATTCTGGATAAGTAAAATTGTGCAAGGTACAGTTATAACACAACGTAGGTATTTATTGTTTTTTTTTGTTAATCGGTTTGACGTCCATTGGCAAAATAAAGACAAAGCACATTATCTCATTCAACTTTGTTGAACGGACCCGGGTATGTTATACTACAGATTATTTAAAAAAAAAACGAAAAACAACTGCAATGCAAAAAATTGTTGGTGCATTGAAACAATGTAAGTCAGACTTTACGGTTGAGCAATTAAAAAAGGGGATTAACACTCTACCCACCAACTTCAACAAGGGCTATACACATATTGAAGAGATTCCAGAACCAAACACATGGTACTACAATGATCTGATGTTTATTAAAGACCAGTTGGAGATAGCATATTACTTTTCTCCAGTTGGAATTATAGCAATGAATGACCTTTTCATGCTTAATCAGTTGCAGGTGGACATAGGAATGTTCCCCATCGCACTCAGGAAGATCCAACGATGCGCCATATTGGCCGGGCAGCTACGTGTCTTCAACAAAGGTAAGTTGTTACTCCATCCTTTATTTTCTAGGTTGGAAAACCTAGAAAAAGGTATATGGCTAGTTTTGGTTAGTCATAATGATTTAATTCTGTGTAGTTTAACCCATAGTAACAACAATTATAAATCCATAAAAAATAGTTAAACAGCATTTTCTAAGATATTTTATAAAACATCCAGGAGTGTATGTTTCCAAAACGATTTCGATTTTTAACATACTTCAATCGAATTATATAGTTCTTCTCTGCCGATTAATTTGCTCCTTTAAAACACCTTAATTATTCCTCTTTTAAATGTAATATATGAAGGCAAAAATTTTCATTTCAATTGAGTTGTCGGTATCGGCTTATATGCATATTAACTTTATGGCCTTTTATAAGAGATGATAAGGTATAATTCACATAGGTATCTTAAGTATATATGTCGTCATTATGAGCCCTTGGTAGCAACTAGTGAACAAAGATCAACTAAGGCATACAACAGATACCAGCAATAAAATTGTTTATTATAATGCATAAAATTACGCTACGCTCAATGCCCCAGAATAATGCCACAAAACATGTAACTTTTTATCTAGTAACAACTTGTTTTGCATTTAATAAGAAACTGTTACGAACAGCAGCCCATTGCAATTTAATGATATAATTGCATGTTAAAGTTAAGTGCTATTGAACTCTGTGAATTATATATCCAGTATGTAAAATAATGCTTGTATTCAGAGTTTTCTTTTTTATAGTCGAGATTGATAAGTTGTCATTAAGTTTAATTCAATAGCAGCTCGTATGTTTCGGGAATGGTGTCCCAAAAAGGAAAACATTTTCATTTACAAATTATAAAATCTACTGCTTAATCTAAAATGCCCAAATTATTAAGTTAATTTTAAAATCTTGTAAACTGGGTGCTCAAAAAGCACCGAATAGTGCAAGAGTACCAAAAGTAAAGTAAGTGCACTTATTTTTGCAGATACATGAAATGTTAATAGTCAAAGCAGTTGAGAAGTAAATGTTATGTCTAAATATGAAAATTGTGGCTGGCTATTAAAAAAAATGTTATGTTTTAAGGAGGAAACCATTTTCATTTGTGGATTCATGAGAGAGAAATTTTATTTTTGTAAAATAAAGTTCTCCACAGCAAGAGTCTTCCATTATTGTTATTCAAGGGCCAGATTTGGGTGCCCTATTCAACCGCTATTCAAAATAACACACTTCATTAACGATCCAATATCTTAATAATAATAACTAAGTAGTTACACCTTCCAGTCTTCTCAAAGAACCGCGAAGTGTCCAGCGCAACAGTGTAATTTTCGCACGACCACTGGCTATTTGCTTAAAGCACTGTGACAATACAGTAACATGCAAGCTGTTACCGATTATCATTGAATGCCTGCATCATAATATTTTAAGTGCCTAACGACAAGATGAATGTAACCAATATTACTACCATAAATTTTGTAAACGAAGTTAAGGACTTAAACTTAGAGCTTGTTTAGACTGTTTTAGAGTGTTGAAAAACGTTTGTTTCAGATTTGGCTAACTTATTACGTAGTAGCTAATGTGTTCGTTTCAGTGTTTTACTTGAGGTCCGTAATAAAATGAAAGCCGCGGGTTAAAGACTCCTGCTATACAGCAAAAATAAAAGTTGGTCAATATTTTATCGTACCTGTGTAATTTAAAAATATTATATATTATTCAAATAGCAAGAGATTTTATATTCTTGCGTCAAATTTACTTCTCATCAATTTTTACTATTAACATTTTCGTGCATCTGCATAAATAAGGGTGTATACAGGGTGAAACAAATTCGCTTCTCACCATTAGGATCTCGGAAACCATAAGAGATACGAAGTCTGTTAAATAGGGACAAAGTTGCGCAATTTAAGGGCCATTGATATGCCGTTGAGAAATTTAGAAAATTCCGACTACTTTCGGAGATATCCGTGGAAAACCAAAAATCAGCTATTTTATTTTTATTTTTTCCTGACTTTGTTTGAAGAGATAATATAACATAAATTTAACATTATTATTGCCACTTTTTCTCCTTTACTAAATGGCAGTATCGAATTTTAAATCTGACGTTTCGTGTCCGAGCCCCCATCATCAAATGAATTTTTTTTTAAATACGGACCTGGATTTTTTATTTAGTTTTTTGGAAGCCTTTGGTCTCCCAAAACCAATGATTTATCACAGTTTTCCAATAGCGGTAGCAAATATTCTCATAAGTGAAATCGAAGAAAAGATCGCCACATCTCTGTCTAACACATTATCTCTTGTTGATTTATTGATGTGTGATACATCGCTGGTTTTGGGAGACGAAAGGCTTCTAAAAAACTAAATAAAAAACTCAGGTCCATATTTAAAAAAATTAAGTTGATTAATGTTAAATTTATGTTATATTATCTCTTCAAACAAAGTCAGGAAAAAATAAATATAAAATAGCTGCTTTTCGGTTTTTTACGAATATCTCCGGAAGTAGTCGGAATTTTCTAAATTTCTCAACGGCATATCAATGACCCCTAAATTGCACAATTTTGCCCCTATTTAACAGACTTCATATCTGTTATGGTTTCCGAGATCCTAATGGTGAGAAGCGAATTTACTTCACCCTGTATACTATACTCAGTCATTTTTCACGTTTCGTACTTATGTTAAAAGTAACATAATATGTGTGTATTTTAGAACAAGCAGGACACACTGTATATAGTCAACTCTTACGAATAACAGCATATGGCATTTTAATCATATAATTGCATGTTAAAGTTAAGTGCTACTGAACTCTCTGAATAATATCCGAAGTATGTAAAATATTGCTTGTATTCAGAGGCTTGAAACTTAGTCCAAAAAGGATTGAGAAATAGCTATTAAGTTTAACTCAGTAGCGGTTCGTATAGTTTGTTCAATACTGGTACAATGTTATGTCATAATGATGACACCAGCAAATCCCCTTAAGAATACGCTTGGTGTCATGATGACGTAACATTGAACTGTATTGAACAAACATTAGGTTAATTTTCAGGTGATATCTAAATGTATCAATCATACACAATCAAACCAAAAATTCGTTATTTGAAAATATTAGGATTTAAGCAAACATATCTATGTTCAAAAGTTCATGATAAAATAATAATTTTATTTTCGATTTCCTTAAATTATTTTTTTTAAATTTTCGCTATTTCAAACTAGTTTGGAGATTGGGGATATTTTGAGGCGTGAAATTCAATTATTTTCACAGTTTTGCTATTATACGCAGAGGAGCCATTTGTCTAACTTGATGCAAATAAACACCGTTGCGTTTTCTTGACTTCTTTATGTTAGTTTATATTTAGGAAAAATATTAACTAAGACGAAATTTAACTGCCAAAACTATTCTATTCGCCGAAAGTAATTGACAACTTCGACGTTGCGTATTCAAAACAGACTGATTCATTCGATTCCCTTTTAACCTTCCTTTTTATTCAGAGTTTTTGTTTTCTGTCGATATCTCGAGACTGCTGAATTGCCATAGTCGAGTCGTCGTTGCTTACATTCGGCCATCCTGAGTCTCTGTTCTGGCCTCAGAACTCCGAAAATTACTTATTCTGAAAATAACATGTTAGCCGTTATCCTAACCGTCAATTCGTTCATCAGTGGTCGTATACCAATCGTACCCCGCCAACTTAAAAGCTACCTTTCATATGTTAGCCGTCTGCTAACCATTCTTTATACATATGTTAGTCGTTTACTAACCGTTTTACTGTTGTGTTTGTTAGTAACCTTTCGGGGTGTTAGTCGTTTACTAACCGTTTAACTGTTGTTAGTCGTATACTAACCTTTCGGAGTGTTAGTCGTTTACTAACCGTTTTACTGTTGTTAGTCGTATACTAACCTCTAAAAACAATCCTGGGTTTCATGCTATCGACTGCCACCACTGTCCGTCTCTTCCTTGGACCTCCCCGTAGATGCTCCACTTCGTTGACATTGAGCTTGAGTGTGACCTTATTTATGGCAGAGCTTGCATTCAATACGTGCTTTGTAACAATCTCGCGCTCTATGATTTTCGCCGCAATTAAAACAGGAAATTATTTTTGATACTTTTCTAGAATCGAAGTTTTGATAGGCTCCTTGTTGGCGTTCCAATAATTGTGCGTCGTCCCCCATAGTAGATGTTGATGTAATTGAAAACAGAGCAGTTTCAACTCGTTGAGAATCAGCTTTGATTGATCGTAAAGCACCGACACTGCTTAAATAGTTCGCCAATTCGCCGATCGTCTTGAAATTTGCTGCACGAGCTGATATTGCAACGGACTTCGTATTGTATCGATATACTATACGGACTGGATTTAGCGGGGTCTCCAGCAAACGAGCCCGCACGCGTTTTATCTCGATTATCGTGTTTATTAAAGCTAATTGGTTAATTAGCCTGCTTTTTATCCATTGGATAACTAGTAAAGGTCTATTCAAGTCAAGTGTACTTATTTTTCTAGTCGCCGGGGACGTAACCCCGGCAACTTCCCTCAACTGTCCCGCAATGACGGATTTGGAGGATGATACCTCCTCACTCCGCTCAGAGGACACACGTAGCGGCCCGCCTAATGATGCGGTATTAAATCGCACTCGATATATACAGAAACGTTTATCACAAAATAGTGCAGATTGCAGAAAATGCGCCGAAATCGCGCCAACTTTAATTTCGGTAACCAATATGACTACCGATGAAATAATGCCGAAACTTCGTAAGGGAATAGACCACCTTAAATTACAGCATAACCTACCCTCAACATCGTCATCCTCCAGGAAAAGCACAGTCAAGGCTAAAATTGATACAGGCCGGAATCCGCAAAAGCGGCAAAAAACGCTTGACGACAGCTCCGATATGGAAATCGAGCAAAACATATCGGCAAAAGAAGTACTAGAAAAAAGCCTTTGCGATAGTCAGCCAGCAGCGGTCGCAACCTTGGACAAGGTCAACCAAAATGCGCGACAAGATCCTGCGCTCCTGGTAGGTCAGACGGACTCTGATGGGTTTAAACTGCCCCTAAAAACCATCCCCTTCCGCAAAAACGTGAGGGAGGTTAAACTGAACTTCAGCGGACCCTCTAGTGTTGAAACCAACAATCAGTTCGAGGCGCTATCGGACTTAGACGACGATGCGCAAAGTGTAATTTCATCCTCAAACGCCAGTAACAGGGCTAAGAAAGTCCCAACCCGCACCAGCAGCCGCATTAAGCAAAAGGCTCAAAGCACCCTCAAAACTAAGCCAGGACCACCACCCCCCGTAGTCATGGAGGGTAAGTTAAAAGCACACGCCGCACTGCTTGCAGACATGAAAAGTCTGCAAATAACAAAATTTTCAATAAAATATGCTCGAAACAGCACTATTTTTTATTTCGAGCATGAGAAAGATTGGTCCACTTTCAAAAGGGTAATGGATACTGAAAGCATACGGTATCATACATACGCGGAGAAGAACCAAAAAACAAGAGCGTATGTGCTTAGAGGGCTCGACGGCGACATCCCCGTGAATGAGATTAAAAAGTACATCTCTGAAGAACATAACTATAACATAAAGAATGTCTTCGAGATGAAGAAGACCCGTGAACCTTTATATCTTGTTGTTACAGAGGCTTCTGTAACCTTAAAGAAGATCCAACAAGACATACGAACGATTATGAACATCCGCATTACATGGGAGCATAGACGAAACACGCGCCCGATCATGCAATGCAGGAGATGCCAAGGGCATGGGCATTCCATGTCCTTCTGCACAAAGGCATTCAAATGCAGCAAATGCGCTCAAGCTCATGAAATCACTTCATGCAACAGCACCACAGTTAAGTGCGCTAACTGTGGTGGCCCTCATCGAGCAATCGATCAAGATTGCCCTGTTTACATTTTTAAAATCAACCAGTTACAAACTAGTAAACAACCCCCTAAACTGCTAAAACCAGCCCCCGCGCCCGCCACGCCGGCCTGGCAGGGGCGCGGGTCTTCTGCGAACCCAGGCCGGGGTATAAAAAGAAGCACGGACCCTCAACCACAGCCCCAAGCTCCCCCGCCACGACAACCCCAAGGTGGAAGAGCACCACCCCCAGAGAACTATGATAAAGAGTTCCCTAACACTCTAAAGGCCTCGCAACAGACGAGATCCGCGCCACAATCTAGTGGGGTAAGTGGCAATGCACATAACATGCTAACGAATCTCACAAATGTTGTTAATAAAATTAACTCTTTGGTCAACATATCAGAGCTATATTTTGCACTTGATGAGTTCAGTAGTATGCTTGAGACCTGCAATGGAGACAAAGTAAAGATACTTCAAGGTACTTTACAGTTCTTTACTACTGAAATCCACAAGTACAACATTTAGATGGCTTGTTTTCAATGCTCCTTCTTAATATTCTATCCTGGAATTGCAATGGTATTAGACATAAGCTCGACGAATTTAAATATTTCATGTACAAATCCAATTTTCAGGTTGCTTTCTTATTAGAAACGCGCTTAACTGCGGATTTTAAAATTAAAATTCGTGGTTATCAAACCGAACGTTTTGATCGACCAATCAGAGAAGGGGGAGGCGTGATTTGCCTGATACACCGGTCGCTCAGATATAAAAGGCGGTCCTATATAAGATCGCACATAGAACATGTGAGCGTCGAGCTGGAAGGTGGCCTGTGTGTCAGCGGCGCGTACGCTCCCCCTGATCTGCGCATCACACAAGCTGATATTTTAGCATTTATGGAACCGGGCAAGCGTTCGGTGCTGATAGGCGACTTTAACGCCAAACATACTGCATTCGGCGATAACTACACGAATCACAAAGGACGTGTTGTCCGCAATCTAATTGAAAGCAACCTGGAAGTCCAATACTTAAGAACAGTCGATCCCACATACTACAGTGAACGTTACATCCCCTCGCACCTGGACGTGGCATTTGTTCGAGGGGTGGCAGGCGCCGCACGACCCAAGGTCATAGGCGATCTCAACTCGGACCATCTTCCAATCAGGATGAGTCTAACTAACGTTAGGCGGCCGGAAGCCGATGAAATCCAGCGGATTTCATATAAAAATCTTGATTGGAGGGTGTTTCGAGCGAGATTAGGTGACCTAACTGTCATCCCGAGGCAAATAGACTCCGTTCAGGGGCTTGAGAATGAAGTGAACACTCTAACCCGCAATATACAGCACGTCAGAGACGCTCTATGTCCGAAAGTCAGGAGGAAGCCGTTTACGGAATCTCTTCCTGATGATATCCTTCTCCTCATTAATCTCCGGAATCGAGTTCGACGCAGGTGGCAGAGGAACCGCGCTGTAAACGACCGGCTAAGGGTGAATGCACTTAACGCCCAAATAAAGGAGAATATTCGTGCACACAGGGATGCGACTTGGATGAGCTTCGTGAATGGGCTAGGCACGGGGGATGGTTCCCTGTGGAAGCTCGCGAGACAGGTTCGCAGAGGCCCAACTGACATCCCCGCTATTCGCCATCGCGGCGAGGATGTAATGACCGATCAGGCCAAGGTTGAGGCCTTTGCGGACTTCCTTGAGGGTGTACACAGGGAAGCACCAGACACCGAGCCATTGCACGCTCATATCACGGAGTTCATAAAGCCGTTTTCGAACTGCAAGTATCCAATTCCGCCCCCTGTTATGAGTAAACTCCTTGTCACTCCAGCCGAGCTGCGCAAGGTTCTGAACCATCTGCCTAAGAATAAGGCTCCGGGGCTTGATAATATCCCCAATATCATCCTCAAAAACCTACCCCAAAAAACCCTTGTGCATTTAATGCATATAGTGAACGCTATGCTGCGCCTGCAACACTTTCCTAGTTCGTGGAAGATCGCGCGAATAGTACTGTTTCCTAAACATGGGAAAGACTTGAAGCTGACGAGCTCCTATCGCCCTATTTCATTGCTTAGTACTATGAGCAAAGTTGCCGAAAAGCTCATACTGTCTAGATTCAATGAGGCCGCCCTGAGCCTCCGTGTATTACCGGACGAACAGTTCGGTTTTCGCGGTGGGCATGGTACTAACATGCTTGCCGCGAAGATCGTGCACGATATATACGAGGGGTTCAATGAAGGGCATTGCACCGCCTTATTGCTTCTGGACATTGAGAGGGCGTTTGACCGGGTATGGCATAACGGCCTCTTTTATAAATTATTTGTAAAACATGGCTTTCCGCTGCATCTTGCAGCCCTGGTCGTGTCATATCTGGCCGGGCGCTCCTTTTCGGTACGTATCGGCAACTCAGATTCAACCTTGAGGCCGATTCAGGCTGGTGTCCCGCAGGGAACAGTACTATCACCGCAGCTATTCAGCTATTACATAGCAGATCTTCCCTCCCACCCTCACTCATCCCTGGCATTATATGCCGATGACACTGCCCTCTACTCCAAAGCCCCTAGCGCACAAGAGGCGACAAACAACATCGCTGCCTATATGGCACTAGTAAACCAGTTTTATACAGACTGGAAAATAAAACTGAACGCAAGTAAAACTGAACTAGCCATTTTTACTAGAAAATTTAAAAACACTGAAGCCCTTCCCATCCTTATCAATAACACCCCCATCCCCCCCAAATCCAAAGTAAAGTATCTGGGGATCATGCTTGATAAGAGGCTTACGTTTATCGAACATGTATCCTATATAAGGAACAAAAACCGTATAATATGCGATAAGTTAAGACCCCTTATCAGGCATGGTTCCTTTTTGAGCCCCGCAAATAAAATCACCCTTTACCTATCCATCACCAGACCCTTTCTCATGTACGGAGCACCGGTTTGGAGCTCTATATCGGATTATCAAATGCAGAAACTGCAAGTAATTCAAAACCGGCATTTAAGGGCTGCGCTTTCGGCGGGTTGGTATACTAGAACCGCAGATCTGCACGCGATGTCCCATGTCGACTATGTCAGGGAACATGTAGACAAACTCGCGTGCAGATTCTTCGAGTTTGGTATTCGCGGCTCGCCGAAGACTGCCAATATTGCAGACACAAAGTATAATCCGAATTTTAGGCCCAAACACGGGCCCATACATGGGAAAACGACCTTTTTCTTCCTTGATCCTAGACCTCCTTGAACATTTCACATCGCTCCCGCAATCCCCACCCTCATTCACCCCTAAAAAGCCACCCTGTTGCCTTTCGCAAAAACGAAAGGTAACAGGAGCACAGAAGTCGTCCTAAATCTGAACGACTATAGCTAGCCCGGAGCTGGCCCCTCCCACTATGACCCAAAAGCATGGTGGGTGGGGCTTGCTAAGGGACTCGCTAGCCGTATAAATACGGTCCGGCAAGCGTTTCGACTTCAGTCGAGCAACCGCTGCCAAACCGTCCTCTGCGCTCCTTGTTCCGGCAGGCGTAGCATGGCTACACTTCGTCGAGATTATCGCTAATAATCATTGCAATTCTCCTCACTGAAGCTATCATAGATAGTTTCAAGCACGTATGAATGTATGTATGAATGAGAGTATGAATGCGAGTATGTATAAACCCAGTGAACCGAGACATGGGGTTTTTCAGAATGCTTTTCCCCATAATTACCCACCCTCACCCTCCTACATCCTTGAAAACAAGCCAACTAAATCCATAGCCATCTGTATGTAATGACCAACTTTAAATCGCTTGAAGGGTTAACCCAAGTAAGATTGACAACAGCATCGTGCATTGCCACCTGCCTATCTCAAATATAGACTGGGCAGCCGAACTAGCCCATAATTTCGCGCTCTACATCCGTTGCGAGGTCGCAGAAGCATCTTGCAAGATGCAGGCGTCCAGCCGGCCATGTATTGTGTAATGTTAGTCTATGTATGTTAGGTTTAAGTGTCCAAATACTCTGTAACGAAGCCAAATAAATGTTATTAGTTAGTGATATTGCAACCGTATTATCACTGACCCCCTCTATTACACTGTCTATTAAATATGCGTCAGGAATACTTAAATGCAATTTATTAAGTCTAGCCACCTTTTCGAAACAGTATTCTCCCAAGTTTTGCTTAGGCTGCGGCGTATACATTGCAGCGTCTACTAACAATTTACCGAACCTCACTATACTTGGAAAATTTATGATCAAAAGGCCCTTTAATGATTCCCAGGAATTAAGCGTAATTTGAGAACCATCGTACCATCTACGCGCGTTTCCGCGCAACCTAGTAGTCGCTAATTTCGCGGTGGTTAAATCGTCCCATTTATGACAAAGTTTCAATTCCTCAACCCTCCGTATCCACTCTTCCGCGGTTATAATGTTAGCGCCAGGATCGAATAAAGGGATAATCGTTTCAGTTATTGCCGCGCTAATAGTTGAAACAGGAATAACAGGATTTGTACTCACTTGGGCCTGCGGCTTACTTATCTTTTTTTTTTCAGCTTTCTTATTTGCTTCCGTGCTTTACCATCAGACGAGGAAGAGCTTGATGTTGAAGAACGTCGCCGTCTGCTACGCTGTCGTCCGCGTTTCGGCGGTGAGGGCGGCGTATAGGAGCGGGTCGTTTTTATAACATTTGCACCATCCATAATAGTACATACAGTCACACACAATCACGTGAACTAGAAATCATAAATCACAAACCAACACAAAAATATTTAATTGGTCTCTTTTTGTCCAAGGCACGAACTTGGAGTCTTATGCCACTTCTGACTTTGTTAGTTTATATTTAGGAAAAATATTAACTAAGAAATAATACGAAATTTAACTGCCAAAACTATTCTATTCGCCAAAAATAAATGACAACTTCGACGTTGCGTATTCAAAACAGACTGATTCATTCGATTCCCTTTTAACCTTCCTTTTTATTCAGAGTTTTTGTTTTCTGTCGATATCTCGAGACTGCTGAATTGCAATAGTCGAGTCGTCGTTGCTTACATTTATTTCTTATAAAAATATCTATTCTCCATTCTTTTCTACGTAAAATGTATATTTTGTAAATGTCGCTAGAAGTAACCATTTTCGTGATATTTGATATTTAATTGTAGAAAAATAAATAAAATCTTTCAATTACCTATCTAATTTAGAATACTTAATAGTCTACCTTACAGTAAATATTTCACCAATAAGATTACTATGCAGGGAGGCAGGGACACTTTTAAAAGTAAATATATCGAAAACTTTTACCCCTAGCGACATTTACAAAATATAACCTTTTCACTGGACTTCCGCTTCGCCTTCGGTCGAGTCAACACGCGTTTTGTAGCGACTCCTTTGTTGCCATCTTGGGTGAACAAGTGGCTATCGTTCAGTGACCGTTGTTTCTCCCCGAGGAAGAATCGGGTGTCCTAGCCAGAAGAATTCCCCATTTACGCTGGGTTCCAGGCCGGGGGGAACCGGATATTCCGGTGGGATCATTTCTGTCTGTGCTTGCAAAAATTCAGCTCACAGCTACCACCTTACGTGCTCGACACCTTGAAGGGTTAAAAACATGGGACCACTGATCCAATATTCCTTTCAGCTTGTTATACGCCCTATATACTGCAGGAGAGGAGTAAAATAGAGCAGTTGACTATGACTGAAGTGAGATGCCCTTAGTTGAGCGGTCTGAAGCAACCTCAAACCAAGTTTTTGGGTGAATACCGTCCAGCGAAGCCATATGCCATCATGACATTTGATGTGTCTCCTCAGTACGAAATATTTATTTTCCCGGCATCCCTCCCTTACCATTTTTTTGAAAAGTTCTTTTTGGTGTAGAAGTTACCCCGGCCAAGGGGTAACTTCGACACGATATGCAAATAAATTTAAAATGTGAAATTCAGCTGCTTCAGGGTAATTTCGACATAAAAAAATATTAGAATAACTAATGAATCATAGGTATTAATCAACAGTCTTTGAGGCCTAAATAAAGCAAGTGGGCTAAGAGATATCATAATTTTATATTGAACCCATAAATCCCATTTTCCACAAGTCACACACTTGATCCAGGCATTTCGATTCGTATTCATTGAGAATTGTATTAGACAAATGGGACCAGAACTGCATGCTGGGCATTCATACTGAGAGTCAGTAAATTGCAAATCCCACACGCCCACCGCAAACAAGATACACAACAAATCCAGGCTTTGTCGTTAGTATAATTTCCATTAAATCAAGTGCATACAAAGCAGATAAAGTCGCCAATAGTGTCTGTAGTTATTTTTCTTGCTCCACAAACTTTCGATAGTCCAGGCTCATCAATTTTCCTGCATGCTGGGCATTTATACTGAGGGTCATCTAAGCCAACATTGCGGATCCCACACACCAACCGCAAAGAAGAAACAACAAATCCAGTCTTTGTCGTCAGTATAATTTGCATCAGAACAACTGTATACAGATCAGGGACAGCCGCCAATAGTGTCTCTAATTCTTTTTCTTCTTTTACGAAGTTTTAATGGTCCAGACTCATCAATTTTCCTTTTAAATTTAGGTCCAGGTTTATTAGTTTTAGGTTTAGAGCTGCTGTTCCTTTGTTTTTTCTTGGTCTCTTCAACATGAGAAAACTCCGGATTATCGATTTCCTCCTCTGCTGCTTTTTGTGAAGACGAAAGTGCTCGTTTTAGATGATCGTAGCCTGGTCTTGTTGTGATTTTCTTTCCTCTCTTAAAAGGCACTCTAGATTGGTCGCTATATCCTCTTGAAAATTTTTAGATACTCCTCAGGACAAAAGGGGTGGTTCGAAAATCAGATTGAAGATTTTTAACAGCATTTTTTTCTAGATGATACCATAATCGACTTAGGAAATATGGGAATTGCTCTTTGGGAGTGCTCCCCTTCCGGTGACTTTCCTTTTTCCATCAATCTAAGATCTCGTCATTTCCGTTTCATAGGAGCAAATAAGCTAACATCGAGGGGCTGCATTAAGTGAGTAGAATTAGTTGGGAGTGGAGTCATATTCTTCGCTAATGCTGCTTTAATGTCACGGGGGGGTGTTCCAATTTGTATAGAAGTGCTGCGCCTTATACATATGAAGTCGTTGGTTTTCCGCATACCATCAAACTGACAGATGTCCTAGAGTACTCCTGGGAATTAACACCTTTCTTGCTCTCTGTTATGTTTGGCTCATCTTAACTATAAATGCGATTCGGCAAAACAGTCTCTAATGCACTTTTAATGTTGTTAAAAAACTGTTAGCACCAACACTAAACATCAACGAGCTCTTGTTGACGTTTAATGTTGGTGGCCAAGCGGGTAGTCAGATTGTTTCTTGAAGCAAAGTTATGTATACAATCTAAACCTTCTTTAGGAGCGTTCAGATTTTTTTCTGGGTAGTAAATGAAACTGGGCCATCATGTAACATACCATGTAATGCTCATTTTGGTATTTTTTTGTGTTTATCCTTTTTCTCCCGAAAACGGCTGTGAGTAAAAAGTTGGGCTTTGACACGTTTTAGGCAACACTTAAGGGCAACCGATGATCATTTGTTTTTGGCGATCATTTCCGTTTACAACTAATTACGTCACTTGTGCTATTTTTAAATGTTTGCTTTAATAACTGTCGAAAAAAATAAATAATTTTAATGAAACTTTCTGGGTACATTTCTTTTGATAGTCTTTCGAACCCTATTGAAAATAGCCAGTATTTAAAAAAAGTGGTTAATTTGGGCGCCGAACAAGAAGCGAGAATCGAAAAAACCGAAACGATAGTTCGAGAGAAAATTTCTAGGAGAAAAGCTCTCAAAAGCTTCTCTGTTTCGAAAATGTCGGGAAAATGGACTTTTGAAAAAACTTATAGGTAGGTAAAAAAATTAAGGTTTTTATTTTAAAATTCTTTTTTTTATAGAAAAGCTTATCACTTGGCGAGAACCTACGCCAAAATCCGTATAACTGGACACTTTAGAAATTATGATGCCTTTTATACAGGATGAACTAGTTAAATGAAAACTTTTCGCCATTTCGAGTTTTGGCACGACATGACACGTCACCACATAATATTTTATTACTGGAAAACTGAATAATGTGGAGCAACCAAACTTCCGTATATCAAAGAGGAGGATTACGAGTAAAACATATCGTACCGCCATATCATATGGTGATTTATTGATTTTTATTTTGGAAACTCTACTTGGATCATACGTTCTATGACAAATTTCCGTACGAGATCGGGAAATACGATAAAATCAATGTAAGGGAAAACATGCGGAAAATCGTAAAAAATCGTCAAATTTGTCATATTTTGGTATTTTGATGCGTTTGAATAGATAGCTTTGCTTTTGATGCATTATGGGAAATGTGAAGGATTTTTTTTTAATGTTCGGCACAGTCACAAGAGGAAAATCCTATACCACTCAACGAGCAGTGCGTGTGCGGAGAAGGCGGTGGACGTTGGACTTGAAGCGCTGTAAGTTGTAATTTTCGGGAAAGACGCTTCTCGGAAGTCCATTCCAGAACGAGGCAGTCGTCCAGATAAAGAAGTCCCGTAACAGCAACGTCCTAGGTGTTCGCAACTAAATCGTATGTTGATGAGCAGCTTTTGTCTGACGGGGGGTGTTTCTGGGTACAACTATGTGAAATCATAAGCGCCAGCTCGTTCGGAACACCTTCCGTAGTAGTATCCATAGTAAAGAGATAGGTACGCCACTTTTCTTTGTTCGATGTTCATCAAGGTTTTTTACTCAACTCTGGGTCATCTACAAGACGGACGGCTCTCCTTTGTATGGAGTCTAATATCTTGAGCAAGTGTTTGGGTGCCGAGCTCCACACATAGGGACAGTATTCCAGAGATGGCCTTACCTGGGCCTTATAGAGCAGTAAGAGCTGATGAGGTGTATACAACTTTTTTGCTCTATAGAGTGCTCCTATCTTTTGTACTGCTGTATTGGCGATTTTGGTGACGTAATTACACCAAGACATGTTGTTTTCTAGGTTGATGCCCAGCAAGCTTATGGATAATGCCAAAATCAGTGTTTGCGTTTTTTGAGAAAACAGCTGCTTGAGTATT
>JAEQML010067804.1:0-18784 GCA_016904865.1 Pissodes strobi | reverse complement strand
AGGATCTACCTTTAGTGTGTGTGCCACTGCCATAAAAAAAAAAAAAAAAAAAAAGTTTTTGCCAAGTCATCTGATAGCTTTTTGGACTTGGATGCACGCGAATTTTTGCTAGGAATCCGATTTATTATAAAGATTAATTTAAATTTTATTGACAGTATTTTTTAATGTACAAAGTTTTTCAAAAATAAAGTTTTTATTGTGAAGTAAGTTTTTTTTTAAATGGAATCTGGAATCTGGAAATGGTGAGAGGGTGGCCTTGAAAGGCCGCGGCACTTAGGCCCCATTGGACCCCCTGTCTCCAGCCAATCCATCTAGGCCATCGTTCAGCCTAGTGTTGTAAAAAAGGCGGCGATGTTGCCCGAGGAGGCTGTTCTAAGAAAAGCCATGGTTGGCCATCGTTCTCCCAAAATGGATTCCCTTAGTTCCGAAACAGCGTCGCAATCGCAGAGCAGATGCACTACTGTTTCGTCCTCCTGTTCACAGCCTCTGCATATAGGTGTCTCGCATAATCTCATTGTGTGGAGATGTTTCCTTAGCTGGCAGTGTCCAGTCAGAATCCCCACCATGAGTCGTAGGGTCTTCCTTGACATATCCAGGTATGCTTTTGCTGCAGACTCATTAGGGTAGCTTAAAAACTCCCTGGCCAGTCGACAGTTAGTTGTTTCGTCCCATCTTGCCCTAAAGTCTTCATGGGTGATCTTTTTTATCATATGTATCGTCGTCGCGACAGGTAGGTTTGAAGGGCCGGCTCCGATAATGTTTGAACCGGCTACCTTTCTAGTCAATTTGTTCGCTGATTTGTTACCTTCGCACTGTGCATGTCCTTTAACCCAGCACACAGAAATTCTGTTTTTGCGGGCAGCATCCTCCACTGAATTATGGCATTCTAGTACTGACCTGGCTGTAAGTTTACAACTTTTCAAGGCCAGTAGTACTTGTCTACTATCCGTGTAGATTTTAATAGTCTTGTTCTCAGCATTCCTGCGAACAATCTCTTTTGCGACTATGGATATTCCAGCAAGTTCAGACTGACTATGCTTGCGTGTCCCTCCATAGGCCATTTAAGTTCAATTCGCAAGCTTCGGGAGTAAATTCCACAGCCTGCTCCTTCCTTGGTTTTTGAGCCATCCACGAAAATGTTAACCGCACCTTCGGTTATAGGCTAAAATGGTTTTATTTGTACATCATATAGTCTGTCGAAGACAAACTTCGGAGGTATGCTATCTGCACTTACCTGCAGTAGTGGCAGTCTTACGACTGCCCCTTCCCACAGGTGGCGTCTAGTCTCTCCACATTCTATGCTCGGTTGCACACCAACGACTTTGAGCCTTAGGAATGCAGTCAGAGCCACCTTCCTTAGATAAATATCTAGGGGAGGCAGGCACAACATTACTTCCATGGCTCTGGTTGGGGTTGTTCTCATAGCTCCCGTTATAGTTAGGAAGGCAGTTCTCTGTACCTGACTGAGCTTAAGCATTGCCGTTTTTGTTTACTCTTGGGCCACCAAACTACGGCTCCATAAGCAATCATAGGTCTTATGATGGCAGTATAGATCCACATTACGACCCTGGGTTTCATCCCCCAGGTTTTACCCACGGTCCTGCGGCACTGTTCATAAGAGATGTATGCCTTCTTTAGTCTTCGTTCTAAGTGAAGATTCCAGGTTAATTTAGCATCGAAGGTGACCCCAAGGTATTTTACCTCAGATGCAAAATTTTGTTGTGTGTTTAGGAGGGTCGGAGGTCGCAGTGGCTCCATCCTCCTTTTTCTGGTGAAGAGCACCATCTCCGTCTTCCTGGGGTTTACAGACAGGGAGTGCTCCCTGCACCACTTTTCGACTAAGCGAAGGGCACTCTGCATTCGATTGCACAGAACTCCTTCAAACTTTCCGTTGAGCAGTATCGTAAGATCGTCTGCATATGCATTGGTGTAGAATCCATCTGAGTTGAGGCGATGCAAGGGGCTGTCGAGAACAAGGTTCCATAGCAGTGGCGACAGAACGCCTCCCTGCGGGCAGCCTCTGGCAACGATGCCTCTCACTACAGTATCTTCCACCTTTATTTGCACGCGTCTCTTCGAGAGCATGTTGAAAATCCAGCCACTGACAGCAGGAGGGACGCTCCTGTTTGTTAAGGCAGCATTGATTTTTCCAAAGGTGGTTTTATCAAACGCAGCTTCAATATCAATAAATACACCTAAGGTGGACTCATTATTGTCCAGCGATCTCTCTATCCGGCTCACTGCTGAATGCAAGGCCGTGTCGGTCGATCTTCCCGTAGTGTACGCATGTTGGTTGGGATGCAGCGGTCGGTTGACCAGTACGCAGTCCCTCAAATATCGCCACACAGCCTCTCCAGAGTTTTTAGCACAAAGGATGTTAGGCTGATTGGTCGATAGGCTTTGGGGACAGTGTAATCCATCCTTCCTGCTTTTGGTATGAACACCACTCTTACTTCTCTCCATACCTTCTGGATATAGCGCAGCGCTAGGCATGCCCAGAACACCTTTACCAAGTGCGGCAGTAAACCGTCCAAGCCCCACTGTAGTAGAGCTGGACGGATGCCGTTAGTACCTGGCGATTTGAAGGGTGAGAAGCTTGGTACTGCCCATCGGATTTTGTCTTCACTAACTATTTGGTTGGCACTTTGCCAGTCCAGATCCGTAGGTTAAAGGTTTGTCTCGTCTGACCAGTTCCTGTCGTCTGTTACCGACGAACCAGGGAAATGGGCCTGCATAAGCAGTTCAAGACTCTCTTGTAGGTTAGCGGTCTTAGTGCCGTCCTCCCTTGTTAGTAGACCTAGGTCGCGATCTTTGTCTTTTGCGAGGACCTTGTAGAGCCGTGCAGTCTGCGAGTGATCCTCGATCTCCTCACAGTAGACCCTCCAGGCCTCCCTTTGTTTTTTCCTTACTAGTTTTTTAAACTCCCGTAGATTGGTGCTGTATTGCTCCCAGTCGGCTTGAGTTCTAGTTCTTTTTGCTCTGTTGAAAGATTTTCTCGCTGTCCTCTTGAATTCTCCCAGCTCTTTATTCCACCATTTTGTGGCTTCCCCTGGCTGTTGTTGTGATGCCTCAAGAGGGCAAGATTTTTCAAAGGCTTTAGTTATGGCGGTCTGTAGGCCTAGCATGTGACTTTCTAGGCCGTCATTGTCTTTAGGCGTATTCCCCTCCCCTTCGCGTAGGTTCTCCCGAAGCCGGACGAGGAACTGAGCTCGATCCGTCCTTCGGGGATCCCTAAAAAGCTTCCTGGGCGCCTTTATTGAGCTAAGCTCAAATGTTAACCAGCGATGACATGGTGACCTTGTTAGAGACATGCTAGTTTATGACTAATTGAGATATGCCCGCCGAGGCAAGTGTTATTTCAATTATGGTTTGACTCCTGGAGTTAATAAAGGTTGGTGCAGTACCTCTATTGAATATATTGCAGTCCTCGGTCTTTCTGTTGTGGGTAGGCTAAAGATGCGCCCCAGTTACCCTGGATTTCACTACCCAGGGTTCCTGGATCAAGGCCAATGCACTCTGCGTTTCGTCCAGGTGGCGACAGAGAACTGCCGTCGCAGGGTTGGTTCGGCTGATGAACCCTTCCTTTTGCCAGCTCAGGGCTATCCGCTTCAATGTCCTCCTCCAGGAGGGCATCCTCGTCCACTGGGGCGGCGGCATCAGTCGTTCCCGACGGCTCAGCCCCTCCAGCTTTAGTCTCCATAGGCTCCTGAGCTGGTTTACTAATTTTGGGGTCCTCAACAGAGGGTGCCCCGTCTTCTGGTTTGTCAGGCCGTACTCTAAGTACGAGGGGGGTGAAGATGCAGTTCAACCTCATCGATCTCGACCTTAGAGTGGCCACGTCTTCGTCTCCAACACCGAGGACGAGGAGGTGGCCTTTCGGCTCATTTTTGGCCTCATGGTGGAAGAGGCACCACTTGCCGACGTTTAGCGCCGGGTTCTGTCCTGCCAGACGACGAAGGACAATCTCCTTCCCCCGTGGGCAGCGTCTGCCTCTAGGGGGATCCAGAGAGAAGCCTTCGTCAGCCTTGGCAGTCGATCCACGCGAACGACAGCAAGGGTCGCGTTCTCCCAGAGCTTCAGTTTGCTGATGGCTTCTGTGAGCCATGCCAGCGTATCGTCGACTTCGCAGACTACTCTGATGATTTCACCGAAGTGTATCCACGAGCGAAACGCTGGCGGCTTCGACCTGCTAGCAGAGGGTGACAGTAAAATTTTGTCCAGCTCCTCGGTCATCAGGTTTTTAATTAGGGCCTCCCTCTCTGACGGAATTCTTCCGTAAGGGTTGTCCTTGTCAATTATGGCAACCTTGAGGTGACTCACTGGCAGGTGATTATCCTGTTGGGATCACTCCACCAGGTCCAGCACCCTGTTTAACCCGTTTGGAGGGTTTAGGGGTGGATTCTGAGGAGGCTCCCGACCGGTTGCGTTTTTTGGAAGGTGGCACACCTTGCGGGTGCACATCCTTCCGTGGTTGTGATTTGACCTTGTGGTGTCCAGCCTCCTTTAAGAGAGGCGGTCTCCTAGAAGGCTCAGCATTTGGGGTTGGAAGACTTTTGGGATTCTCAGCCTTCTCAGAGAGTTTGGTCTCTTTTAGAAGGTGGTACAACCGCAGTCTTCGCAACCTCCTCCTCACGTTGCCTCCGCCTTCTCTTGGCTTCGGCCCCGCACATTCGTTTCCCTCTACGGGATTTTGGTTTGACCCAGACCTCGGATGAGGGTGGGTCTTGGGCCAGCGATTGCTGCCCTTGAGGTTGTGGCGAGCGTTGCCGCTCTGCCACTGTTTCGGCTTTATCTTTGTCCATAAGGGACAGGGCCGTTCTTAGGGGTGTGCACGTTGTGCGTGCACAAAGGCGGCGAAGCTTAGGGGCGGCCGCGCAGGCCGCTTGTAGAAAAAGTAAAATACATTTACAATTTTTTACCTTTTCAGTTAACTCATTCTTACTTGTAAAATAGTAAAAGCGTAATAAACTGTGACTTATTTTTTTGTTTTGATGTATTTTCTACGATTGAGTCATTAACACATTATTTTCTTTGCCGAAAGATAAAAGGTAAGTATTTTTTAATATATTTAATAACCAGATATTATAATACACTTTGAAAAATGTGTCTCTTACAAATTTTAGGTCTGAGATAAAATACACATTTCAAAATGAAAACAGTAGGATTAGAAGGTATCGTATAAGAGGAGTACGGGTTTTTATTTATATTTTGACGCCCACCTACAGAGTTTAATAAAAGGCAAAAACGTTTTATATAAAAGTTGTATGGTGCATCGTAAAGTTAAAAAAAATGAGCGACTTCACATTTTTGTATATTACTACATTTTTGAACTATCTAGAGAAATCTAAACACATTTCGTGTAGAATATCTTATTCCTATCTTTAGCTGTTTACGAAATATTGACAGTTGAAAGTCGGTCATTTTCACAGTTTGACAGGCTCTAAAATCTAAATAATTTACGAAAAATTAGACGTCAGATCACAGCAAACGGTTTGCACATTCCTATCTTAGGTTTTCATAAGCTATCGAATGACAGTCACTGAATTTAACCGGAGTTTTATAAGATCCGGTTAATTTTATCCCCGGGTTAAATTCGAAGTTACTGTCATTCGATAGTTTTTGAAAACCTAAGACAGGAATGTGCAAACTGTTTTCTTTGATCTCGTGCAGTTTAGATTTTAGAGCCTGTTAAAGTGCCAAAATGACCGACTTTCAACTGTCAATATTTCGTAAACAGCGAAAGATAGGTATAGGATATTATACACAAAATGTGTTTAGATTTCTCTAGAGAGTCCAAAAATGGAGTAATGTACAGGGTGTTTCTTTAAAAAAAAAGTAAAGATGTTCATTTTTCTTAACTTTGCGATGCTCATTTGTTTTTATTGATATGTTTAAAAAAATAAGAAAAACCATGCAACTTTTATATAAAAAGTTTTTGCCTATCTCTTTTAATAAACTCTGTAGGTGTGTGTCAAAATATAAGTGAAAACCCTGTACGTTCTAATACGTATAATTTTTCGTTTATATTCGCCTACGCCTATTCAGTACTTACAGTATAAGTGGTAGTTGATATTTTTTATAGGTATATGTTATTAATTTTAATTTTAATTTTTTTCATTCACATGAACAACGCTAATAAATTCTATTAATACAGTTTCTTTATTTTCAGTTGTCCGAAAGAAAGACAAAACGGTTTTCTGGAGCACAATACCAAAAAAATAAATTACAAAAGGAAGAAAATTAGACAAATGTCCGGAAAAACTCTTAAAAATTGAACCACTTCCGTCAACATCGTCACCAAGTTGAAATATTTCACACACTTAGTTGTAACTTTTCGAATATTTTTAACTTTGATGGAATATGTTGATAACTGTCTAAAACGGCCCACACAGGTAACGATTTAGCGTACTGCATGCAGTACGATATCGGTCGAAAGTGTTGCAGTAACGATAAATCGTAGCGTGTGTAGGCAAATTGGATGCTTCGCAGTACGTAGTTGTATCGTTCGCAGTACGAAGCTTCCATAAAATATCGTATCAACGGTCGTGTTTGCACGCAAGTTGATACGTGTGTAGAGTCACGGCTGCGGCAGTTACGATGTTTCCATTATATTGTACGCCCGAGTGTATGTGGTTGTTGTTACTCTGGATTTTAATTTTTAATTACCTATTATGAATATTAAAAAAAACAAAGCATTCTGGGAGGAGTTTATTGAAGTGTATAGAGAAAATAGCTTCCACCCCTCTTAAGTAATTTTTCAAATCAAGAGGCTCTTCTTGTACGAGTACTTTTAACAACCTCATATGCGGATATTTGCTTCTGTCCAACAACCACTTTTTACACCATTTTTTCTTTTTTACTGGTTTTTGTTCATCATCTTCATCAATCAACAACCATGTAACTAAACGAGCAGCAGCTTTTCTTTTTGAAATTCTGGAAGACATATTATTTCATTGTTTGCTGGCTTTTACCGCTTCTACACCGCAACTGCGATAATCTGAAATGCTGCAGTACGATGTGTTGCATCGTGTGTACAGAAAATGGTTGTACTGCAAGCCGTACGATTTTCTATACGATATGCTGAACTGCAACGTGCAGTACGTTACGTGTGTAGGCCGCTTTAAAGGTTTTTCAAATCTCTATCCAACGCCGCTTTGCTTTTGAAAATCGGCCAAACCATTCACGAGTTATAAGGTGTTAAAGATTCCATATGTGTAATGTGCTAGAGAGCCTAAACGATGTTTCACTTTCTAGCACATTATGTTTTTGTTTTTAACGATTTGTCCCAAACGGTAAGTTTTACGACAAAAGTGAAAGAGTCCTTTTTTGTTTATAATTGATTGGTAATTAATAGAAAGTCATAATTTTTTTTCTCAAGTCAAAGGCGTAGTATTTTTTGTGAAATTGTATTGATATAATTAGTCATAGCTATGCCACTGGTTGCTAAAAAAGTAAATATACATGAAAATGTTTATTAAAACTGAAAATAAAATAAATCTTTAACACCCTGTATCTTAAAAACCATGCATTTTAAGACCCACGTTTATAATATGAACTTTTCGAATAAAAATTGGTCCATCAGGAACTCTCCCTTCAAATTATGATATACCATTAAGTAACTAGTAGTATAATAGTAGAAAGAACAAAGTATGGTTTTTAAGAATTTTTTAATTAACTTTGACATTTGGCGCCAGACATCACTTGTAAACTTTGTTAATGTATCGTTGTTGTCTGCGTTTCTAGGTTATGTCTTATTTAAATAACAGTAATAAAATAATTTACCTCCGTTTCTTCTTTTGTTGACAAATTCACTCTAAAGAACAATCATCAATGTGATTATAACTATAGTTTATGGGTAAGGATAAGTTCATCTTTAGGTTTATGCAAAATAAAATAAAAAACAATATACAACCTCGGATACAACTACAGGTGAAGAACTACTACTGTCTACTAGTGTATTTAATCGGAAAGACAACATTTTTGGCGATCGCATGTGCTAGTTAAAGAGGCGCGTTTGCCAAACATGTGATAGATAAGAACTGCGTTCGGGCATCTTTCGCTTTGCAATAGCGTGTGATAGATATAAATATGCATACGGGACTTTGTCACACTAATGGGCCACCCTGTATGTATTCTAAATACTTTAGGCAAACTTTTTGCAAGAATAAAAATTTTTGATTTGAGCCTTCATTTCGGAGAGAATGGAAAGTGAATACAATGTAATCTGCATATTTCAATCATTTATAAAAAATATAATTCGTACAAAAATGTAGATGAATTTTATATGAAAACATTCATAATTTAATATCCTACACGTTCATATAATAATCTCGATTTTTAGGTATACTGCCCTTTTGCCCGTTATGATTTTATTGTTACCTTCAGATTTTGGATTAATATAATAAAGCCTTCATTCTGTGAAAATTTCAGCTTGTAACCTCCGATATGTCCACACAATTCAAAATAAGTTATAAGTAGCACTCTACTATATGTAAAGTCATGGAATCAAGCAACGCGAAAAGTCCCAACAGTCTTGAATCATCAGAAAAGTTGCCGATCAATGTTTAGACTACCTCCGAGATAACAAAAACAAAATCACGATAAGGTGTCGGGAATGAGTACGGAATGAAAATGAAAGAGTTAGTTAGAAATATACGTTCGTTGGTTGACTTTCGATTTTTATTTGTTGTTTTATAGTGCAGCGGTGAGATAATTCTCGCCTCTCGTCGACTAATAGACTTCGAGTTTGTTTGTTTTTTTTTATGTATTGTGATTTAAAAAAAAAACTGTGCGTGTTTTAATTAAGTACTCAGTTGTTGTGTTCACCCTTAATTAACGTAAAAATTAAGGTTGTTTTGTTGTAATAGTTAAAGTGCTCAGTTGTCATTAGGTTTGGTGCTTAATTAACGTAAAAATTGGGTTGCCCAGACCGTTGAGTTGTTTTTAGTCTATCTAGTAGTGATAAATTGTCTTGAAATTTTGGAATGAATACATTATTATTGTAAGTACTGCAATATTATGCAATATTATTGACTTTAAGTTGAATAATTAAAGGATTTGTTTAGTTAACGTAACTAAGCATACTAATCGCATCTATTATTTTTACGATCAGCACCCTTTTAACGTATCAAAAGGGGTACTTGTTACTTGTTTTATTTTTATTATTATTATTTCATTTCAAGGCATTATTAGTTATTTATTTTGGATTGATTAGTTTATATTAATTTAAAATTAGTTTTGACCATGGGGCGATCACGCTCGAGTTCAACGAGTTCAAGTTCGAGCTCCGATGAGCACTACGATTATAAAAGGAGGGGAAAACGCAGTTCACGTCCACGTTATAACCCACACGTTAGTTCTAGAGTTGAAGTAGTTTCTTCCAATCAACCTACATCAGAGCGAAGCTTAACACCACCAACATCATCACAAGATACGATAAAACGTTTAGAAAAATTGGTAGAAAAACTAATAGAGCACAGTTCGACGCAAAACCCTGGTCCGAGCAAGATATCAATAAAACCTGACTGCATTCCACATTTCACACCTGGCAATCCAAATCTCAGCTGCGCAAAATGGATAGAAAAAATTGAACAACTTGGCAAGATAAATAACTGGGATGACTTCACCATGGCATTTCATATGCAAGGTCGCCTAAGTGGATTGGCTCGAAATTGGTATGACAACTTGACCAGTTATGATATGTCATGGAAGGAATGGAAGGTTTTGTTGCTTAAAACTTTTCCAGAGCACCAAGATTATGCAAATGCTTTGCGAAAATTGTTAAATAGGCGCAAAATGGCTAACGAAAGCTGAGAAAAGTACTATTTCCAGAAGATGGATCTTATAAATGCATGCGAGATAAGTAACAAGAATGCTGTTTCACTAATTATTAATGGCATAGGAGATGCTACAATCCAAGTGGGAGCCCGTGCTGGAAGATATGACTCACCAGACGCCAGGGATCCGAAATTCCCAACAAAAAAAACGAAGTTTCCCGTAAATGAAGAACAAAAATGCTACAACTGTAAACAAAAAGGACATTTTGCCAATAAATGTCCGAAGCCTAAACTAGTATGTACAAAATGCAATAGGTTGGGTCATTTAGAAAAGGATTGCCAACGAAAGCAAGCCAATTTTATTACGTCCAAGAACCACGACCAGAATGGAACGTATTTTTTTAATTGTTTGGTGAACGAAAAGCCAACCCAAGCTTACGTCGACACTGGTTGCGGTGCTATATTAATTAGGGAATGTTTTTCGAAAGAACTCGCACTTACGCTGTACCCTAGCAAGGTAACGATAACCGGCTATGGTGCTTCAATCATAGATATTCTAGGCGAAGTTGAGGTTAATATTTGTGTTGACAGGGCAAAGGCGACTGTACGGACTTTGGTCGTACCCGATAGGGTACAAACAATACCAATTATGATAGGTCAACCCTTCTTAAATTTACCAAATGTTATCATGATTGTTGCCAACGATAATGTAAGAATTCTAACACCCGATGACGACCTCAACGAAGTGTTACATCTAGAAGCAAGGAAGATACCTTTGTGGGCTAGAGAAAACGTCATTGTACCACCTCAAACTACTGTCATGATCGCCCTTACCTCCCGCCACAGTTTTACTGGCGAAGTGTACGTTCCTGGTAATCTACGAGCAGTACCTGGCAGGGAGCACTATGTCGGAGAATGTATAACCCAGGCTGAAGGCGGTTACGTCACTATTACCAACGTTTCTGAGCAGGAATTCGAGGTGAGTACGAAACAAATATTAGTAAGATCTGTGCAATGTTTTGAGGACAAAACGAATTGTCCAATTCATTTCTAATTTAATTGTTCAAACCAACGTAAAAAGCTTGTTCAATTTGACTGACTTATTGTATAACACAAATCTTACGGATGATCAAGCTAATCGTTTGCTTGACTTGATTAATTCCTTTAGATGTTGCTTTGCTCAAAATACATCCGAATTAGGTAAAACAGATGTTCTAAAGATGTCTATCCATCTCACTGATGATAGGCCGGTAGTTTACAGGCCCTATAGACTTTCTCATAAAGAACGTGAAGAAGTCAGAAATATGGTAGATGATTTATTACAAAACGAAATAGTCAGAGAATCACAATCACCATAATCAAGTCCAATTTTATTATTTAAAAAAATGGTACAATGCGTATGTATGTTGATTATCGATCTTTAAACTCTAAGACTATTAAGGATAGATTTCCACTGCCATACGCAGACGATTTTTTGGAAACACTTAAGGGTTGTCAGTTTTTCACAAGTTTAGACCTGGCAAGTGGATATCATCAAATACCAATAGAAGAATCTTCCATATCCAAAACAGCTTTTATAACGCCTGATGGGCATTACGAATACTTGCGGGTGCCCTTTGGACTGTGCAATGCCCCGGCAATATTTCAACGTACAGTAAATAAAATATTGGGCAATTTACGATACGGAAATGTTACAGCCTACATGGACGACATATTAATACCATCAAAAGATTTTGATAGTGGCTTAATACTACTTGAGGAAGTATTAAAGTCGATTAAAACAGCTGGGCTAACGTTACGTCTCTCTAAATGCCAATTTTTCCTGAGAAAAATCGAATATCTTGGACACGAAATTTCTCGACAAGGAGTCCGAAACTACCCTGTGCCAACTGATGTGCACAAAATACGTCAATTTTTGGGACTGGCAAGCTATTTCCGCAGATATGTGAAGGATTTCGCCACGATAGCTCGTCCTTTAACTACGCTAACTAAGAAGGATGTAACCTTCACGTGGGAAAACGAACAGCGTACAGCATTCGAGGCTCTGAAGGAAAGATTAATTACACGTCCTCTTTTAGCAATTTATGATCCAAAATTACGAACAGAAGTTCATACTGATGCTTCAAAATGGGGAATCGGTGGCATTCTTTTACAGGAACATGAAGGGAAACTTAAACCTGTTATGTATTATTCAAGGCAGACCAGTAAGGAAGAACAAAGATACCATTCATTTGAGCTCGAGACTATAGCTGTGGTTGATACTCTAAAACATTTTAGGATATATTTAATAGGCATTCACTTTAAGGTCATTACTGATTGCAGTGCGGTTAGGAGTACTCTCAGTAAACGAGATTTAGTACCAAGAATAGGGCGGTGGTGGTTATCCATTCAAGAGTTTACGTTTGAGGTTGAATATCGTCCTGGTTTAAAAATGGCACATGCTGATGCTCTGAGTCGGAATCCAATAACAGATTCAGCAGAATCAAATGTCCAAGTGTCACAAGTAAATATTTCAAGCGACGATTGGGTCCTTCATGCACAACTGATGGATGCCAGATGCAAATATCTGATAAGCGTTCTCAATAAAAAACCGTCCGACAAGGAAGAAAAGCAAATTCACAAGGAATATTGTCTAGAAAACGAACGATTATATAAAATCACTCCCGAAGGTAAAAGGTGGGTAGTACCGAAGGTTGCAAGGCGACAGGTATTATTGCATTTCCACGATGGTAATGGACATTTGTCGGTTGAGAAGACATTATCAGCAATAAGCAAGATCTATTGGTTTGCAGGCCAAAGAAAGTATACCAAGAAGTTTATAGCAGCTTGCCTTCCTTGTTTGTACAGTAAGGATCCTGGAGGCAAACATTCTGGCCACTTACATCCTATTGACAAGGTAGCTTGTCCATTTGATACCCTACATATCGACCATTTGGGTCCATTTGTGGCTTCAAGACAGAAGAATCAGTATTTAATTGTTATTGTTGACTCATTCACAAAATTTGTATTCATGAAGGCGGTAAAAACAACAAAAACTGGACCATTGATTGCGTTCTTTGACAGCGTGGTTGATAACTTTGGCGTTCCACGGCGAATAATTACGGATCGTGGAAGTTGCTATACGTCCAAGGAGTTTGAAAAATATTGCAAGGAATTGAACATCAAACATGTCTTGAATGCTACTGCAATCCCAAGGGCGAACGGACAAGTAGAACGGTATAATAGGACCATCTTGGCAGCATTAGCTTCATCAACGGAAAATGAAGAGCAATGGGATGTGAATGTGTCAAAAATAAGATGGGGACTAAATTCAACGAAGAATTTAGCTACGGGCAAATCCCCTTACGAACTGTTCTTTGGGTATTCACCAAGGGGAGTCGCTAATGCAATCCTCGACAACGAAGTAAGTTTCGAACCACTACAAGACAGTAACCTGGAGTGCACACGAGCTAACGTAAAAGCTCACCTAGATCAGGTGCAAGCCAAGCAAAAGGCGCGCTACGATGCTCGCCGATCACGACAAAAGCAATTTAATGTTGGTGACCAGGTACTGATACGATCGGTTCTTACGAATAACGACGGGAAAAGTAAAAAGTTACTTCCCAAATATAATGGGCCCTACGTTGTAATCAAAAGATTAGCTCATGAGCGATACATTATTGAGGACCCCCGCGGATCTTCTCGATCGCAGAGGAAGTATCAAGGGGTAGTTCCAATTGATAAAATGAAAGCTTTCAACGTACAAGTTAGCTCTGAATCCGACGTGGAATCAGAAAACGATGATATGAGTACTCACAACGAAAAATAACTTATATACCTATAAAAGATGTTTGTAGGATTTTAATTTCTTGTATTTGGGTATTTGTAAATATTTACTGTGCTTTGAACATGTTTCCATTTCCTTGAATTGTTTAGTGGCCTTATTTACTATTTATTAATGTTATTGATGCATCAATATTATTCCTTGCATTTCAGAGATCGCCGACGAGAAAAGCAGAAAATAATTTAAAAAAAATGTGTACCTCTATTTAGACGTTATGTAAATATGGTTAATAGCTTTGACTTAAAAGTAATTGATATGTACTCTTATTTAGGATGAATGGGTCCACAGGAACGTGGATGACGGTAGCGCGGCCGACTGTAAAGTCATGGAATCAAGCAACGCGAAAAGTCCCAACAGTCTTGAATTATCAGAAAAGTTGCCGATCAATGTTTAGACTACCTCCGAGATAACAAAAACAAAATTACGATAAGGTGTTGGGAATGAGTACGGAATGAAAATGAAAGAGTTAGTTAGAAATATACGTTCGTTGGTTGACTTTCGATTTTTATTTGTTTGTGTTTTATATATAAGCACGATCTTGTTTGCGCTTTGTAGAACATGAACAACTGCTGCGGTCTATACAGTTTTTTTGTTGCGAAATAGCGCACCAAGATTCTGGGAGGCTGATTTTGCGATGTTAGCAACGTGGTCATGCCATGACATATTGCTGTTGACCGAGACACCCAGCAGTCCGATTGACGAGGATGAGAGAATGGTCAATCCTGCCATAATCATGTCAGGGCCCGCCGTATTGTCCTCTTAATAAACGTCGCTGCTTGGGTCTTTGCTGCATAGAATTGGACCAAATTTCTGTCGCTCCAAGTTTGAACTTTCTCCAGGTCTTGATTAATTGCTGTAATCTGCTCCTGTCTGCGGTGATAAGTCTCAGTCGCTGATATTTCCGATTTAAATTGGGAGACAAGGGTACTGTCATCTGCAAAACTGTAAACAGGATTATTCGTTTCGGTCAGCAGGTCATTAATATAGATGAGGAACAGAGTTCGTGAAAGTATTGCGCCTTGAGGCATGCCCGCGTTAATGCTGAACGTGTCTGAAATATGTCCATCAACTGCAACGTTCAGAGATCGGTTCCTAAGGAGAGAGAGAGGCGGGCAGTCCGAAGGGCGGCTATGCTACAACTGCGGCGAAGCAGGACATCAAATGCGCTCGTGCGGAAATCAACCAAAATGCCTGCATCAAACTTGTAATGGAGCTGAAACTACTGCAGATGAATGCCAACCGGAGCGTATATGTACAGGGTGGCCAACTAGGAATGCGAGGACTTGCGGCAAAAAATGTAATTACTAAAACGGTCAAGAGAAAAACCTGGAAAATATTTTCAAGTTGCTAAAATGACCACTGCAAACTTGAATCTAAAAAAGTGATGTTTCTGTGGATTCCGCTATATTAACCTAATAAAAAAATTCCACATATTTGAAGTTGAGGATAATGTAAAACTTTTTTCTTTAATGCTTATTGCTGTATCTCTAAAAATAAAGTGGTGGGAGGGTATTCAATTTTTTTTTTAAATAACACCCTGTATCTGCGAAACGGCTAAGTCGATTTTAACAAACTTGGGTTAGTTCAAAGGAGCTATTCTTGGGCTACAAATGTTGTATTATTTAAAGTTTCGTTAGTCTCACAGAGGACTATTTTCGATATTTCGACAGAAATGCGTAATTTTCTCAACAAAATTAAATGCATTGCTATGATTTTTTTCCAATGAAAAAGTAGCTAAATAATGGCTAAACAAGCTCGCGAAAACCGCATCTCGATATCTTGTTCCTAACCCAAAATATAGGCAAAAAAATTTATTACTTATGAAAATCATTTAATTTTATTTTTTTACTATATTTGTCTCGAATTTTCTCTTTTATAAAAGTTGTGGCCTTGAAAAGAACCAATTTAAAAAAGGAAGGTTCTTAGTGCCCCCGCAAATGCTCGAAATGCTGACCATCACGCTCTACGCATTGCTGAACCCTCTCATGAGTAGACAAAACTGCAGTTTCAATTTCGGCTCTCGGTATGGTTCGTATTGCAGTACAAATACGGTTTTTCAAATCTTCTCTGGTCGTCGGTTGAGTCTGAAACACGATGTCCTTTAACCGCCCCCATAAATAAAATATTCAGACAAGTTAAGTCTGGTGATTGCGGAGGCCATGGAAACAGACTTCCTCTTCCAATCTACTGCTGTTAAAATACTGCATCGATATGCTCTCGCACATTAATAGCAAAATGTACTGGGCAACCATCCAACTGCAAAAACAAGTTTTGCCTCGTTTCCAGAGGCACTTCTTCCCACAACAACGGTAATTGATTGGCCAAAAACTCAAGAAAGACATTGCCATTTAGGGGTTGCTCGAAAAAGTATGGCCCAATAATTTTGCCTTCCAGCACGCCGCCACACCACACATTTAAACTCCAGCGTCCTTGGTGCTGAACTTCACGCATCCAATGCGGATTTTCTGCAAACCAATAGTGCATATTATGCAGATTGACTCTCCCATCATTATTAAAAGTAGCTTCATCGGTCCAAAGAATTTGAAATAAATATTCTCTATTTTCCCGTATAATACCTAACATCCAATGGCAATAGTCCAACCTGCGATCAAAATCTTCCTCATTCAAAGCCTGATGTAGAACTGTATGATATGGATGTATTCTAAAAATAATTAAAAAAAAGTTTCAACAAATACCTATATTGTGATAGCCATTAGAAATTACCTATGGTCCTTCAAGATATTTTGAACCGATGTTCGTGCTATGTTCAACTCAAGCGATAACGCTCTTGTGCTAACATGAGGATTTCCTTCAATATACCCCAGTACGTAGTTGATATTTTCTTGTGTTCTTCCAATTTTTTGCCGTTGAAACGCAGGCAGAAAACTACCATTGGCGTAACCAGAATAGGGGTAGTTTACTGTTGTTGTTGTTGTAGAACATACTTGTGTTTCTGTAAGGGCTAGTATGTGTGGTCTATTTGCATGTAGTGTTGGTGTACCTAATTTATGTTTGTATTTAGGCCTCTTATGTTGCAGAAATCTGTTCTAAATTGGTTCGATATCTTCGCTTTCTGTGAAACGCGAAATGAAGGGCTGCCAGGGCCACCCAGCGCCCGGAGATCCGAATGGCTGAGAAGTTTACTTCCGGAATATTTTGATCCTGGAAGCACCATCGTGTACATATAGCGCCTCTATATGTTCTGGTCTTTCACCGGACGATGCGAATAGGCTTATGCATCTACCACCTAGGGCCGCTTCCACTGGAAGCATCGGCCTCAGACTCATTGCTTTGGTGGTCCCTAGTCTGACAGGGGTAAGAATGAGGTTTGTTGGGTCACTCCCCAGTGATCAGCTCCAGACTTTGTACTTTGGTGTTCTCCAGCCTGGAGAAGGACTATGAGATTTGATGGGCCATATCCCGTCGAAACTCGGAATGGCGGAGGCGTCACTCCCTAATCAAACTGCTCTCATCGGTTTGACGTTCCTGCCAGCTAATACAATGCAGCCCGTCTTGTCACAAACCGTCATTGATCAGCTCCAGACTTTGTGCTTCGGTGTTCTCCAGTCTGGGGAAGAACGATGAGGTTTGATGGGCCACATGCCGTGGCAACTCGGAATGGCGGAGGCGTCACCCCCTAATCAAACTGCTCTCACCAGTTTGACGTTCCTGCTTGCTCCTGTTCCTCAACTCATGTGAAACCAATCGTTCAACTCATCTTAATACTTACAAACCTGTACGTAGTGATGAGCAGAATGGTGTTCCTCTATTTATTCAACCTTCTGAACAAATCTCAAGAACGATTTGAAAATTAGAAGAAATATCTGCCAAAATATTTTAAATATTGATGATAGGCTGAAAATATTTTCAATTCCACTACTGTTACTACTGTCCTGCGTTCAAGCTTCAAGTGTGCTTGGTTTACGGAGGAAGGCTCCTTGGAACCATGCGAAGAAGAGGTGTCTTTAGAGCGAGTCCCTTCTCAGTCTGGCCGTGTTAGAGCCATCCAAAAAATGGCGGCTGACAGCTAGGTTTAGCAACACTTAATCCTGAGGTGCTCAAGAGTGGGGATCGCGGTAGACCCCGGCAGCAAAGTGACATTGCCGTCTTGAGCACTAGGCACAATTATTTTAATTTTTAATATACAATGTCTCCAAAAAAGTATGCAACATATGGAAAACTCCTTTATTATTGGTTTCTCAAAAAATTTTATTCTTGATAAAAGTTGGTGCTTGCCCTAAAACAATAAATGAGTATTTCAAAATTTACGTACTGCTTTTAGTGCGGCAGCAAATGCCATTTTTCCTAAAAATCCATATTTTATATGGCTTTTTAGGATACTTGGGCATATTTTACTCATCGGGTGCAAAAATTATTAGTTGTCTAACATGAAATGAAAAGAGTTGGGTCTATTCATGACTTTGATTGGAAAGAATTTTGAAACAAAAGGGTTTAAATGTGTTTGCAACACACTGATACCTAAACTGGCATTTATCTCTGGAAAAACTGCACCATTATGCAACTATGTAACTAATTTCCATCTTAAATAAATTTAGTTACTTGGCAATTATACTAATAACAAAAGAACAAAATATTCACCAGTAGCGTAACGTTTAAGAAAAAATCGAGAAAAAAAAAGAAAAATCAAAAGTTGGTGTACTTAACTCAAATTTCATATTTAGATTATCTTTTTAATGTGGAAGAACTTTTCTTTATAAGATTTTGCTGTATCTTTATAAGTTAAGGTAACTCGTTTTAAAAAAATGCATCTAATGACGTTATGAAAGTGTGGGAGTTCCATTTAAAGTTTTCGAGTAATATTAAAAAAATCGAATTGGTCAACTTTAGTGTCTTAAATAAAACAAATAAATAAGTAAAACATCGTCTATATATTTTTCTGCAATTGTTTATGACCTGAGAACTGATTTTAAGTCGGTCATGGCTCGCTAGATCAAAAAGTAAAATTTGCTCTAAAAATACCATATTACTGAAAAATGTTTAAAAAATATATACAGTCCCATGCAGAATGATCTGTAGATTCAGAAAAATTACAAATATGCAGGGTATTCCATTTAAAAATCCAATGTTGAGGTCTCTTCCGGCGAAACCGGAAGTCTTTAACAGTTGACAAATATGTACAAAAATTACATTTTGATAGTACAAGAACTTTGCCGAGTTTCATCCC
>JAEQML010067803.1:0-18784 GCA_016904865.1 Pissodes strobi | reverse complement strand
TACAAGCCCCCCCTACGGAGATATGGCCCCCTAAATGACGCCACTGGAAATCGGTTTTTCCTGAATAACTTTTAAACTACTTGGCGTAATTTAATAATTTTTTACTATGGTAGATACTAGATAAGTGTCCTTAAAATGGACCCTTTGTAATACATTTAGCTTATTTAGTTCGCCAGGGACGGACTAGCGTTAAGACAATAGCGCAAAATTTTTTTGCACCCTGTATGATAAAGGCACAACAATAATATTTTTAGAGAGCTTAAACCTTAAACTTTAAAAATGGTACTCTTTATCAATGTCGATAAATTGAACTGTTTTCGAATAAAAAATGTTTTTGTTTAATATGGTTTGTATGAAATAATTTGTATGTCTGTTCAATATGACCTCCATCTAATCTTATGCATTTCCTAGCTCTAAGAATAAATATTGTTTAACCCTCCACAATGCCCCAACAACAATAATATTTTTAGAGAGCCTAAATCTGAAACTCAAAAAAGGTACTCTTTATCAATGTCGATAAAATTAACTGTTTTCGAATAAAAAATATTTTTGTTTAATATGGTTTTTATGAAATAATTTTGTATGTCGGTTCAACATGACCTACTTCTAATTTTAGGTATTTCCTAGCTCTAAGAATTAAAAATTGTTTCACCTTCCACAATGCCCCAACAACGATAATATTTTTAGAGAGCTTAAATCTGAAACTTAAAAAAAGTACTCTTTATCGAAGTCGATAAAATGAACTGTTTTCGAATAAAAAATTATTTGTTTAATATGGTTTTTATTAAATTATTTTGTATGCCGGTTCAACATGACGTCCTTCTAATCCTATGCATTCCCTAGTTCTAAGAATTGAAGATGTTTGACCCTCCACCATTAGTCCTTATTTCGCGACAATGAAAAATAATCATTTCCAATAAGTTTTCTCTATTGTCAATTCGGCTCCTAAATGACGCCCCTGGAAATCGTTTTCCTGAATAACTTTTAAACTACTTAATAATTTTTGAATATGATGGATACTAGATAAGTCTCCTTAAAATGGAAATGGAGAGCTTAAACTTGAAACTGTGAAGGGTCAAACAAACTTCAATTCTTAGAGCTAGGGAATGCATAAGCTTAGAAGGAGGTCATGTTGAACCGACATAAAAATTATTTAATAAAAACCATATTATACAAAAATATGTTTTATTCGAAAACAGTTCAATTTATCGACATCGATCAAGAGTACCTTTATTTAAGTTTAAGGTTTAAGCTCTCTAAAAATATTATTGTTGTGCCTTTATCACACAGGGTGCAAAAAAAATTAGCGCTATTGTCTTAAAGCTAGTCCGTCCCTAGCGAACTAAATAAGCTAAATGTATTACAAAGGGTCCATTTTAAGGACACTTATCTAGTATCTACCATATTAAAAAATTATTAAATTACGCCAAGTAGTTAAACATATAACGGTATGCTGACTTCTAGACTCGTTTTTGACCGGCCCGCGCATCTACGTCATTTGGGAGCAAATGTATCTGTTTGACGCTGTCATAGCTTATTTACTTAAGCAAATTTGTAGATTTGTGTTGTGTTTTTAGACATTTAGTGTTATTGTGTATGCACTAGAATTATTTAAAATAAAAGTATAGTATAATTATGCCGAACTGTGCTGTGGCTACGTGTGAAAACAATAATAAGGGAGTGATATGAAATATTTTCGGTTTCCAATTCCATGACGACTTAATAAAGCAGTGGTTGCGTGCCTGTCGAGAGAAGATAGAATGAACTCATCAAAATGAAGGAGGAGGCGTAACATCAAATGATTATTTTACAACCCGCATATTTAGAACAGGAAATTATTGAAGAACTTTTAAGTATTATGGAGAACTTTGAAATAAGAGAATAACTGAGTTTTGAAGCTTTACGTTATGTAGCTGGATATGTGGCGTATAAATTTAAAGATAAATATCCCTCTCTGTGAATACCTTCCAAAACACTGGATGCGCCCAATTGCCCGGACTGGCTTGAAGTCATTTCGAAAGGTTCTCGCTCTTTTCTATGCCCAAATATAACGATTTGGGAGCTAGCTCAGAAAATAAAAACAGAATTTCATAAAATGCATGGGTGTTGCAAAGAGATTTTTTTTTCTGAAATTAGCTGAAAAACAGAAGGCTGCGCTTACCTGACACGTCGGTGCCATTCGAGGTGATTAAGTGTTTGTGCACAACGAGAATTTATATTAGATAAAGATACCTTGTGACATCCCGTTTTGGTCATTAATTAGAAGCAAGTTTTTGGTACGCTCCGGAGGACATCGTTTCAAAATATTCAAGAAAATCACCCGCTTCACCCAACCAAAACATTATCCGGGCAAGTAACACCGTCAGCCTATGAAAGCAGACGCACTGAGATTCCAGCAGCCGAGCGAGCAGCACTTAATAATGTCATGTGCGATTCTGGCGAAACGTCGTAGAGATGAAGAAGTTCAAGACGAAAGTACTAACACCCGGAATGCTAATTCTACAGACACACACACACACCAATTCATCGTCTTACAATACTTCTCTGATCAGTGGCTTCACTTAGTCGAGGAAATTTATTTCCTAAATATATGAATTCTGGCTGTGATGATATATCCATAGCTTTAACAAAGTTTTTCATTAGATCCAGCGTAGTATGAAGAGCAGGAAGATCTATTTTGTTGAGAATCAACCAGAGGCGAGTTCACTATATATTTCTGACCAGGAATTAAAGAAACACGGTTGGGTCACTACAGTACTACAGATGTAATACTTTTTTGCGCCGGCTCACATAAAAAGCAGCAGTATTTTGTAAACTCAAGTTGCAACTAGAGCAATAATACAATTATTACTTTTAAATCCGTTAAATACTCCAATCATACTTTTGTTATTTTATATTTTTTAAGAGACACATTATATTATTGTCATATTATGTCTCTTTCATGTTATCAGAATATGCAACTGGAATGAGTATAGGAACTTTCGGTTATGCAGTAGAACAGCTTTTAGACTGTCGTTTGAACAATCGCCATTCCGCCGTATTATGTATGTAGTCAACATCACTACAGATAAGATTTCCTTCTTTGGAGAAATATTCTTGTAACTGTTTATGCCGGTTTTGGTAAATAGAAATCTTATTTTAAGGTTGGAGTAAATTCCAACCTTTTAATCTTGATCCTTACGACTGCTTACTTTTTGAATTGATCCAGATTTGTAACTAGATCATGTATGTCACTAGTGATAACAAATAATGTAGTTCACTTGATAAACCACTCACTGGTTTGAAATGTGGGGTGAATAATTTATCGGACAATTTTGGGAGGCTTCGGAATTGGCAGCCTAGTTGATAATAAAGTATTTTCAGTTGATACCTTGGATGCCGGTAAAACAGAAATAGCAACCTGCTTTATGATCTACAGACTCTGTCAATATGATAGGCAAATGTGACGCGTTCCATTTAACCAAGTCTAGCCCGTTCCATGCGTGCTAGATGTTTCTGAAACTTAAAACTTACTTCACTACACATATATCAGAACAGATTTGTATTATTCACGTACTTTCGCGGTATTATTACTAATTCTTTACTTAACAAAATTAAAATTAGGAAGGCAAAAACAAAATAATTCCTGTGGCGAACGGCACTATAAAAGTTTCTTAGCGTATAATCTAAAATTTAATTTTCATCCCAATTAATTCTTTTTGTGGTTATTTTATTCCTAAATGCATGTTATAACGTCGGGGAACATAATATTTTAAGTCAATAGTCGAGAAAACTTTTGTTTTCATTTAAACGTTATGGATTTCACATTTCGTGAATGCTTCTTCGTTTATTACAGAGATCATTTAAAATGAATTATTCCAATTTGGATCTTACCGGGCTTATTTCCAGATGAATTGATATACTTAGAATACGATCTAAAATGTCGAGAGAAATTCCTTATCATTATAAAGTATCTGAGAAAACGTATTTACCTCGAACCAGCGATTCACATTTATATAGAGACCAAATAATGTCGAATACATCATTACATATAGTCCAGTCAGCAGGCCACAATATATGAACTAAAAGCACAGAAGAAAAAATTGTTTTTTCTTTTGTGCTAAAAGGCTTAACGTTAACTCCAGAAAATATTGAATATACAAACACTGAAAAAACAAATTTGCTTAGGAATAACTGAGAATACACATTTTAAACGTACTGTATAATGTACTTTTTACTTCACAGTATTTCATACCATTGCGATTCAATAGAATATTTTAATTGTCCATACATCGTGATGTATATTCACATCACGCCTATACATGTATTTCAAATGCATTAATTATTAATGTTTTTAGTCAAATACAATAATAACGTATATTACAATTGCAGTTTTTTTAGGTGTATGAAGATAGTCAACTTATGGATGTTGTAAAAGTTTTAAGTACAAAAGAGCGAGATGGTACTTATAGGCTGTCTGTAATTTTACTTGATGCTATAAAGAAGCCAAGGGTAACCGAATTCCAAAACATCTTATTAGAATTCTATTTTACTCAGTTCTTTCCGGAACATTGTCCTCATTATGATCGAGTTAAGGCCGTTAAATACTTTATTTCGGAAGAACCGGAAATATTTGCAAAGTATTTTGAGCAAATTCTCCCTGTCGAAGTTCGCAATTCAATATTCGATTATTCAGTTATTAAGTTATATAGTCATTTAGCGTTAGATGAAAAACTAATAAACTGTTTAAAGTCACTAGTTTTGCCCAGTAGTGCTTGTGAATCGAAAACTTCAGCAATTGAGAGTTTGTCAAAAATCATGTCTACGGAGGATTTTATAGAGTTGATATCAGTTTATATACCGCATACAACTAAATTGGACCTTATGGATTCTGAACAAAAAAAACTTTACGAAGCACAGTGTGCAACAGCGAAGGCTCTTAGAAACTTAGATGAAGTTATAAAGTTGATCCCACTGTTGGCTCCTTTCTGTCAAGGTGACTACCTACAATCAAGCATACCTTTACTTTACAAAGTCCTGTACAGGATCAGTGAAGAAAATGCTATATCCTTCATTAATGTTTTGACGGAAAGAGCAGTTTCCACTAGAAAACATGCTGTATATTTAAGCTTTGAAGTATTGCCACAAAAAACTTCACTGGATTTATTCAGTATAATAGCAACCAAAGAAAGGAATGTGTCTGCCTTGAAATATCTATTTCAAGGAGTGCTAAAATATTTCTTAAAAAATCCTTCGAAACGTCTTTTAGATATGGTCATATCAAACATGACATTTATTGATAAGAATGATAAGGAATTGTTAGAAACTTTAATAAACTCTGTTAAGAAAGTTCCTGCGAAATTTAGACCCATCTTCGTAGTACATATATGGAATTTTCTAGATCTTATCGAACAAAAGGAAATCAAAGTTGTTGAATACAGAACATCGTTGCTTTCTATAATAAATACATATGATGTGACCTTCTTTTTAAGTATTAAAGAAAGCTTCGGCAAGAGTGTTATAACAGGCTATTTTCTCTCTGATGACGTTACTGTCTTGAGAAGTGGTAGGATGTATGATTTTGTAACAAAATACTTATTGGCCTATAATGATGACGTACATTTCAGCTATGTATTCAGTATTATAAAAAGTTATAAAAGGCTTCACTGGGAATCGAATGATAAGATTAAATTGAGGTATATGTTCAACTTTTTTAAACGTGTTTATGATTTGTATGCTGATGAAGATATTGTATTTTGGAAGTTTTTTAAAAGTCATTGGGAGCATGTTTTCAACCATGAGGAAAGTTTCTCTGAATATGTGCTGCTTAGATTGATGATTATTTATAAGGAAACCTCAAGTATCGAGGAATTCTGTAAAGAAGTTAATACGAGTTTCCAAGAGCTGATATTAGAATATGGGTCGTACATTAATGACTTGTTACTTGAATGCATTAAAATATTTTCGAATGTGTGCCTTTTACAAAATGAAACCTTTACGAGAGCTCACTTTGCTTTGCAGTTGCTACTGTCTGATAAGAATGAACTTAATTGTTTTATTGCATCTAACATTGTAGCTGACTGTGCAGATAATGAACAGAAGGAAATATATGCTAAAATTATTGACACTCTAAAATCTGTCAATGATTTTGCTGTAAGAATCCGTATTAATTGTTTACTGAAGAAGTAACCATTCAGATTTTTTGAAACAGCAAGTCGTTACTTAGTTTAATAGTAGTTTCTCCTCATTTAACTTGTATAATAAGATTTTGTGTATTTGTTTAGAATTTTGGCATAAGATGCTCCTTTTTCACTCATTATGGCGATTGTAGTATAACATATGTTACAGTGGAAGCCCGAAGTTTGGTCATTCTTAGCATTTACTGGTCAAAGTTTGAAAAAATTACTTTAAATTTGGGTTAGCTCCAGTTATGATAAAACGGACCAAAACAAATCAAAGCTAAACCTAATTTACACTTTCACATTTTGATCAGTCAGCCCTTCAGGCTTTGACTATAACATAATAATGAGAGAAAAAGAAATCGCTAACTTGCAACGCCTGGTAAAAATTGGTTAGGAATTTATATGATATAGGATTATGTATAATTTTTGTTTCTAATAGATACCATCTTGTACATTCATGCAGTATTTATTATTTATTTATTAGACGTACAGGGTTATTCATTATATTCTGACACCCACCTGCAGCCGTAATTAAAGGTAATACAAAAAAACTTAAGTTCAAAAGTTGTATGGTTTTTAATATATTATCTTTTAGAAATGTCAAAAGAAAAAAATTGCCTGTCAAATGTCAAAAAACCGCATAACGTTATTTTTTTTAAATGGAACACCCTGTATATTATTACATATTTGGATTGTGCGAAAAAGTGTAGACATATTTCATGAATAATGTCCTATACCTATAGTGATGTGAACAAGGGAACGTTCTAATTGTGCTGTAACGAATATTCGCGAACGTTCGCGCACGAAAAAATCGTTCGTGCTTCGTGCTCAGTTACTTTGCAGATTGAATTCAAATTCAAATTCAAAAATAGCTTTATTATCATAACATTAGTTGTTGACAAAGCCTTGTAAAATTAAATAAACAAATGAAGCAAACAAAACATAGCAAAATTAAATATAAAATATACAAAAATAACATGAATTAAAATATGTATTAACAATATATTAGAGAGAACTTATGGAAAGACAGAATTGAAATATTCGTCAAGAGAGTAGTATGCTTTAGCGGCTAGCAATTTTTTAACAGCTTTCCTGAACCTAATTACACATTTTATAGACCTAATTTCAAGAGGTAGATGATTAAATATATTTTCCCCATATAAATAAAAGAGTTTTTCACCTGCTCAGTGTGTGGAATAGGCAGCCGGAAGGTGTAGGTCAGTCGTGTTCCAAAAGAATTACTTACGACAATTTCATTCTTAGGTTTTTTAAAAACAATACTTGCCGTTTGTAGGATATATAGAGAGTGGAGCGTCAATATCCTATTTCTTACAAAATGTGGACGACAAGACTCTCGATTCCTTACTCCAGGGTTCTAACCGCTCTCTTTTGAAGGACAAATAGTGAGCTGAAAAGATACCCAGGACATGAGCCCCAAAAACAAATACCATAGCTAAGGTGAGACTCAATAAGTGCATAATAAGCATTTTTTGTTATGTGAAAATCTAAATTTTTTGATATCACTCTCAGAGCATAGCAACCAGAAGAAACTCTACCACTAACTCTAATAATATGTTCACGGAATTTGAGTTCACTATCAATAGTAAGACCTAAAAATTTAATAGAATATTGTGCCTGGATGGGTTCGTCTTGTAAGAATACATTATCCATAGAACTCTTAAAACTTAATAAGTTAGTCTTAGAAACATTAAGGCTGAGATGGTTTGCATCAAACCAGTCCTTAACCTTAATCAGGTCAGTGTCCAAGATCCTTTTCAGCTGTTCTACATCTTTTTCATGCCATAAAATGGTGGTATCGTCGGCGAACATAGTTACCTCTCCTCTTATTGATAATAGAGACAAGTCATTAATATATAAAAGGAAGAGTATAGGCCCCAGGACAGAGCCCTGGCGGACACCCAGAGAAATGCGTTGCTCATCTGAACAGCAGCCCTCGAAATTGACACTCTGAACACGACCCGATAGGTAGGACTCGAACCAGCACAAGGACGAGCCTCTAAAGCCATACCTCTCCAACTTCCACAGCAATATTCTGTGATCCACACTGTCAAAGGCTTTGGAGACATCACAGAACACTGCTGCAGCAGCTTCACCGGAGTTAAGCCGATTGTAGAGCACACGCAGAAGGTCAAATACAGCATCTCCAGTGCTCTTTGCATCTTGGAATCCAAACTGCCTAGGACTCAAAAGATTAAACCTGCTCAGGAAAGAAATCATTCTAACATTCACCAACCTCTCAACGATTTTAGACATTGCAGGCAGAAGAGCTATTGGGCGAAAATTAGATGGACTGTCATGATCACCACCCCTATGTAGAGGAACAACCACTGCTCGCTTCAGATATACAGGAAATGTGTTAGTAGAAAAAGAAGCATTTATTGCATCTGCAAGCGCTTCTAGTGCCCTGGTGGGAAGAGCCGAGAATATCTTCATAGAAATCTGGTCCCATCCTGTACAAGTTCGATTCTCGATTTTCTTTATTATGTCCCTAACCTCCAAAACATTAGTTGGAATGAAAAAGAAAGTCCCTCCAACATTAATACCTCTCATGAAATCCTCAGGTTCGTTTTTGCTGCAAATGCGACTAGTCATTTCAGAAGCAACTTCACAGTAATAGGAATTCAGCCTATCTGCATTTAATTCAGAGACTGTTGGAAGAGTATCATTCTTCCCCCTGAGTTGATTCACAATACACCAGGATTCCTTTGCCTTATTTGAAGATTCATTGATGCGTTTCCTATAGTACAGCTGCTTAGAAGGGAAATAGTGCTCCTATATATTCTTCGATAGTTGTAAAAATAGTTTAAAAATGGTTTATTGTCCATTGAGAACTTTCTAATATAATGAAGAGACCGCATATTTTTCCCCGATATTCTTAAAGCCTTTGTGTACCAAGGCTTTTTAGTTTTGTATTTTTTATTGACAATGGGAAATGATTTGTCGAAAATATTGGATATGGATGAATGGAATGCCTCAAGTTTGTCATCACCTGAGTTCAAGATTTCACCCCAACTGGCACTATCACTAAGACTGCTAAATCTTGCAAAGTTTTTTTTTGTAAATAGTCTGCCACGCGTAATGCCAGTATGTTTTGGGGGTTTAAAAAGTAATAGACTAGTTACAATGGGCTCATGGTCAGATAACCCGGGACTGTTACAGTGACAGACAATATTCTCATTACCTAGGTTTGAACATACATAGTCAATTGTTGAAGCTGAATGGTTTGTGATACGTGTTGGTTGGTTAACATGCATGTTCAAATTAAAAGACTGGAAAAGATTGGACAATGTCATGGTCTGACTATTAAAATGATCAGAAAAGTCTATGTTAAAATCGCCATGAACGAAGCATTTTCAGCACGTTCCCAGCCAATACCATTCCTACTATGTTAACTTATATAGCATGTAATCTTAAACTTACATCTAAAACTAGTAATACTATATAGAACCAACTCGCGAACCAATGATATCAAGACCTGATAATACAGCCCGTGTGAATATGGAATTCAGGGACACGGGGTCTGAAAATTCAGATGATGATGACGATTCTGAAGACAGTGTACATGATACCACCTCCAGCATCGGCGAAGAAGATTTTAATGATGACGGATTCGAAACTATTAGGGAACACGAGTACAATGAAGGAGACTACATGGAGCCTGGCCTGCCTGAGAGTTTGTAGCATCAGCAGTTGTAGTACTTCAGTACTTAGTACTAGAGTACTATAACAATATTTTTAGTTTTTTCACAGAATGGTTCTCTCGTTGATTGACAATTTTTTCCACGTAAAATAAAAAATCATGAATTAATTTTTAATTAGTAACTGTCAGGAGTCAAACCGAGGGAGCCATTCAGGGCATCGACCCATGTAGAACTATCGAAGTTTTTGTTCTTTGTTTTGCTTATTTTATTGTTATATTATGATTTGGGGAACAAGGATTTATTTGACTCACTTTTACTGGGTTGTTGTACGTTGTGCCTGAACTGTTATTTCAGTTAATATCTTTTTTATTCATATGAATAATAAATATTTTGATGATGATTTTACTTCTATGATTTATTTATTTATTTATTTGGCAAGTACACTACAGAATTATTCCAAATGGTACCCAACATAATCATTATAAAGATATCCACTTTGCTGAAAATGTACATAAAATTTTAAAAGAACAATAACTATCTAGATAAGATCTTTTTACAGCTCAAGAATGAACAGCCAAACAAATCACAATCATTAATATCATCATTATAGACCTTCACAAGTCGATCAGATATTCGTCTAAAACCATAATTTGTGCGATGTGGTCTCTCATAAAATGCCTCCTAATTTCACAGAATGTACGCGAAAATTCCAGTTTCCAGTATTTGATATCAATTGTAGAATCTAACATAAATTAATTATGGATGTAGGGTAGGATTGTAGGTAAAAAGATAAAATTACCTAATTTTGGGGATTTTGTTGAAGTTTGAGAATTTTCAGCACAATTAAAGAGAAATTTAAGAATTTTCAGAATAACTAGAACTTTGGAGAAATTTGGGAATTTTGATAAAAATCAGAATTTATTTAAAAAACTGTACTATTTTGTTCGACTTTATAGAAAAAGCATAACTTACTGGGTCCTGCTCGTTTACGCTCATTTATGCTTGTTTATTCTCGACCGTGCTCGGAGAACGTTCTCTTAAAATACTTGCTCGAGCATTTTACATCACTATATACCTATCTCGAACGGTTTTTGAAATATTGACAATTGAAAATCGACCATTTATCAAGTTTGACAGCTTGTAAAATCTAAACGGCTAAAGATAGAACAAAACGGTTTGCACTTTCCTATATTGGTTTTTCATAAGCTATCGTATGACACTAACTTTTTATTTAACCAGAGGTTAAATTTATCCGGGACACAACAAATTGTTTTTTATGTGTAAACATCTTACGCGGCGGTATGAGAGTAAATCACGGAAATGTGGGGACGGAATGTGTAAACCGATTGTGACATTATAACCCGTGCGAATTGAGGAGCTATAGCTAATCTAGGACGGCCGTGAAGGATTTTTATACAATTTTTGCCATTTTAAACGGATTTTAGACGATAAAAAAGCATATTTTAAATTAAACGAACCGTCAAAAGTATTATTCAGATGCCCAGACGTTTAAAACAATATTCAGTCTGTCAGTCATGGTCCTCTTCTAAAATTTGCAAAGTTTGGTTATTGACTTTCCTAAATCAAAGATGACTGACTAGCTGGTAGTGAATAAACTGTGTCCATAGGTTGATGTTATTCCTGGTGGCATTAGATTTTTTGTGTCGAATTTGTGCAGTGAATTAATCCACTCCGATTGAAGCTGCCAGTAAGTATTATTAAAGAATCCTAACTAATATTATAAATGCGAATGTGTTTGCTTGTTTCTTACGCTTTCACGCATAGACTAGTCAACCGATCATCATGAAATTTTGTACAGATATTTTCAAGAGTATAGTAAAGAACATAGGACACTTTTAGCTTTTACCTGCGGCTTCGCTCGCGTTGATTTTTACGGCTTTTAATCTTATTTTTTATTTTCTTGAGGTTATATTTGTAAAAAGTTTTCTTCTTGATTTTGGGTTAGTTTTTGTTCGTTGCGCCCCTGTAGCGAGCGGAGAACTATGCGTGAAGTGTAATGCCATTCTAATGTAAACGTTACAAATGTAAACATTAAACAACGCATGTCAGGCGGTATCTGTGACGGGAATGTGTTTTGCAGGCTGTCTGTAATCGTTAGTGTAAAACGTGTTCTTTCTAACGACAGAATATAGGCAACCAATTCCAAATAAGCGGTTGCCTATATTCAGGCGTCACGCGGCCTAAGGTGGCATTAGATTTTCATGTCGATATAGGCTATGTTTACACATCAGTGTCTCGGGTACTAGCAGACTCGCTCAATTCTTTTTGTAAATATTTGTCTTATTAATAATGTGATTTGCGTGAAGTTTGGTACTTAGGGTTTTTAGGATGAGAAATCGAGATCTGATTGACAGTTTCAATGTGCATTGTAGTGGGCGTTTGATCTGAATAAGTTTCCTAAATTTTTTGTGCCTCGGTATAACATTTTTAGTTAAAAATTCTTTTTCCTTGGCATCTTTTGCCGAAAAAAGGTATACTTATTAGGCGTCGCTTCGAGCAGCCGTTTTCGAGATAAACGAATTTAAATGGTTTATTACGTACTGAAATTCATCGTAGCCCCTTTTCACACTTTATGCAGATCTAGAGTTTAGGACTGGTCCAAAAAATTGGAGCATATTTAAGGACCAACAACAAAAAATCATTTAACGACCTAATAATGGTAATAATGAACTGGCGACAAACAATAGGAATAACACACACAAGTCAATAAATAATAAGCCAAAACAGCAGATTTATATTATAAATTGCGCATAAAAGAATCAAAATGACCTCTTTCATGTACACAAAGATTAATTCGACGGAGAAAGTTGAACTGCACCAATTTCATCATCTCTGCATTTAACCCTAAAATATTTACTGAATTTTGAATTCATACCCGCAATTTTTCTTCGGTTTTTTAGAGTCTAAAAAGTATACAATTAATAGTTCCCCATACGCATTACACCCAGTAAGCAGGGTGGCCAATTTACAGGCGCATTATTTCCTCTGCCCATCTATCGATTTTGAAAATTCTCATTTAAATGATTTCTAACATTTAATGTGAAGGGTGGGGGTTTACCGTGGTGCAAGATCTACATATTTTGTCTAATATGACCAGTGAAAGGTCATCCTTTTATGACTTTCTCGATGGGTCATCCAATAAATTGACAAATTTACTACGTGTTCCAGGTAATTTAAACGAGGTGGCAAGATGACAGGACCAATAATAAATCTTAATGATACCTGCCCATTCGTTAATTTTAAATTCATGCTTATAATCAACAACCTTGATTGCATGTGAGTTTTCGTGATTTTCGTCAGCATAAACAGGTTCATTATGTAAGGTACAAGCTCGAATCTTATACCGTCTGGAGGATCTTATAGCTGTATCTTTACAAACTGCAAACCTAGGTGTCTGGTGCTCAGACTAGGATCTTTTTAAATTGTCTAAAATTTCTTCCTCGATCGCCGCTGTCCTCATACGATTCCGTCCAAAATCAACCTTTCTAGGTGCAAAACTTCCGGTTGCTCGAAGACGCCTTTCCATAACGGCAAATGTTGGTGGTTTGACTGTTTGGTCTATTTAGAAATCGATCACTGTATACTCTCTCAGACTTCCCGACCATTTCCTTGGCAATACGTTCTGCGTTAGTGTAAGGTACGGCCATACCGAAAAATTTAAGAATTAAATTGATACATTTTAAAATTAAATGATAAAAGGTTTCATAGATGGAATCGTCTGACAATACTCTGTTACAACTAATGGCGATACTATCATTGTTAACTCGCTTCTACGATCAGCTTCAGTACGCAGTAAAACAAATTCAGTTATCTCAGAAAAAAAGGGTTTTTCCGATTAACATAAATGGATGTTTTTATAGCAGTGGCACACACTAACACGGAATAATTGTAGGTTGTAATTAGGAGGAAAAAGATGTCCTGGGAGTGATTTCCACAGTGATGCATTGCGCCAGACAAAGGAGTTCTTGTAAAGCGACGTTCTTGGTGTTTCCAGTTGTACGACGAACGGGTTAGTGTTGGTTGATCCCGATTTTTTTACGAATCAGTTCGGAACTGATCCCATATGCGCAAATACCTGATCCCAGGATCAGTTCCTGATACCAATCCCAAAGCAATCAGTCAACGGTACTATGCTGTTTTCTGCAAGATACTTATGCGTATTTCTAGTTTACGTTTTGTTAGTTTTTTTATTCTATAAATGTATTCATTGTTTGTTTATGTCTCCTGATAACTTTTTATAAATCAATTTCCTAGTTCAGTTTACTTAGTACCTTATCACCTTAATATTTATCTATGCTCATCACGATACAATAATAGTATACAATCCTATTGAAGCCCTTGAATTGAAATACCACATCAATATAAAACGTTTAAATCCACTTCAAATTTAAAGTATTTCGCCTATTTAACACTAATTGAAACTCAAAGGACAGCCACAATCTCAGTCTCAGTAGTCACTAATTTTAAAGTAATCCAACAAAATCAGAAGAAATGTCTTAATCCAACAGATCCTAGTCTAGTTAGTACCTACACGTACAGTAGGTAGGATCACTTATTACTCTTCGGTATACTCTATTCAGTTTGATACCGCAACAAACACACACGGCGAAACGCGCTTGAGGATCAGGGAATCAAACAATTGCCTTTGTTTATATAGGGAAATAAAGACAATGCAATTGCCTAGTCCGAGATTTTACTTACAGTCGTGCTTCTTGCTTCCGCGCATCCTCCTGTATCAGAATCAGTGCCGTTAACGTTAGCCGTCACGATACACACTTCATGTATTTACGGTTGCGTACTAGTTTTTGAACATTTCTTATTACATATATGTTTTTGAACTATTCATTTTTAAGTTTGGGATCAGTTACGTGATCCGAGCGTCAGGGATCAGATCCTGGGATCAGTTCTAGTATTCGTTTGCCATCACTAGAACGGGTGCGCCCTAACCATCTGTCGTGACTGTCTGACATGCGTTGCTGCGGGCAAATTCTGGGAACATCTGCCGCGAAAATATCTGTAAAACAGGAATATATCGGCCACATGTCTGTGGTGTTCCAGACTATACAAATCCCGGGTCGCCGACGAGATGCACAGCTCTCTTCTGAATGGAAACCAGCAGCTTTAGGGTGTACTTAGGAGCGGCACCCCAAATGTGTGAGCAATATTCTAAGCACGGTCTTATTTGCGCTTTGTAAAGCAAGACCAACTGTTCGATCCTGCCATAATGATGTCAGAGCCCGCCGTATTCGCTTTCCTGGTAAACATGACTGCTTGGGGTTTTGCTACATTATTGTAATCTGCTCCTGTCTGCGGTGAAGTCTCAGTGGCTGGTAAGGGGTTTTCTGATCTAAATTGGGAGACAAGGGAACTGTCATCTGCAAAAAGGATTATTGGGTTCGGTCAGCAGGTCATTAATATAGAGGAACAGAATTGGTGAAAGTATTGCGCTTCCGAGTATGCGTATATATTCCACATCGTTCAGCATATTTTAATAGTTACCGGTGAATAAGTTTAAACACTTTCCTCGGAAATAAGGAGAGTTAAGTGAATCGAGAAATTCAAAAGACCGTTTCTTTGTTTGCGAAGGAGAAATGTTTATGCTCATTTAACGTCGAATTTTAATCAGAATGTTTGTGTTTATCTAATTTTTTAAATATTTTGTTTTCAATTTAACTTTTATAACGCATTCTGTGTTATTTTGCTGTAATTATATTTTTTGGATGAAATTTTACGTATCCTAGATTTTTTTGGGTGGCATTGTTTGTCATAAATATAGTGATCAGCAGAAACTATGCGAGACGACAAGAAGAAAAATTATAGACAAAAAATCAATTTTTATTTTATATAAGTACGTTGAAAAAGAAAACTATTTCACGCAAAAAAATAAGCAAATGCGCAAAATTAATATTAGAAATAGTGTTTTTTTTTCGAGAAGAAACAAGGTAAGTATAACAGATCATTAGACTTAAAGCTCTATATATAATTGGATTTTTAGTCAAAACATCTCAGACCTCCTTATACAAATCAATGTCTCAGACGGAATAAATTTCGTTGAATACATTTTTGTTAGGCCATTTTTATAATAGACACTTTTTGACAAACCAACACCTTTTTTTCGCCACAGGTAGTAGGTATAGGAATAAGGCCGGTTTCACACATACACGGCAACCGTGCAAACGGCGTCGTTTGAACGGTGCTGTTCCATTATGTTGCCGCACACACGGCTCCGGTGCATGTGAAAGCACTCATTATTTCATGCGCCCTTTAGCCGTTTAAGTTTAAAGTTTAAACGGCGCCGCGCCGTTTGGACGGCCACCGTGTATGTGTGAAACAGGTCTTAGTCTACCAATATTTTGACTGACGTTTAAGTTAATAAAATAAGTAGATTTATAAGTTTGCCTGAAATCTCATTGAAAAAGATTTTAATCCGGAAAAATGGTCAGGATCGAAAAATGTGGACATTTTTTGGCGAGGCAGTTTCTGGTGAACTTTATGGCAGATTGCGGGGTAAAATTTTACTTTTAGCATATCGATGCAAATACTAAATAGTTCTTGTGTAAGTATTAGGTAAGTAGATTTATTTGCCTGAAATTTTATTTGAAGTGATTTGAACTGGGGAAATTTTTCAAGTGATATAACTTTGCCACGGCAAATATTATATTTGCCGTGACTTTGCTTTTGATTCATTATGGAAAATTTGAAGGAATACCTCTTCCAATATTTTGACATGGCGTTGAAGTTGAAATATGCAGATTTATACGTTTGCTTGAAATCTTATTGAAAAGATGCTGCTTGAAATCTTATTGAAAAGATGGTTAGATTTGCAAGTTTGTCATTGCTGACATCACAAAGCGCGGACCACATTATTTTTTGTAAAAAAATATGTGCCTCACCTTTATAAGCACACAACAGAAGTGAAACTTCTGAAAGAGATATTAGGAATTGAATATGTGTTTTTAATTTTGTTTTTTTTTTTAATTTAATTTTAAAATTTTTTTTATTATTTATTTTGCTTTGTGGTAAAAAATAATTGAACCTGTTTAATTTTACTATTTTTTAATTTTATTACAAATAAAGGTTTTGACTTTTTACTTACCACAGAAAACAAAATAATTTTTTTTTATAGAATATAAAAATTTCAAAAGTAACAAACATTTAAAATTACGCCAAAGCAAAATAAGTAATTTCAAAACAAAAATTAAAAAAAAATAAAAACATTCATATTAATAACGAAAATATCATGTGAAAATCGATAAAAAAATAAAAGTCGTATTTAAAAAAAGAGATTTGATGATGATCCCTTGAAGACGAAACGTCGGATTCCAAACTGGATATCATCATTGGATAGAGCGAGAAAAATGGCAACGTAAAAATGCAATCCAATTTGAAATTTGTCTTGAAATAAAAAATAAAATGATTTTTCAATATTTCGGTTTTTTTCCGGATATCTCCGGAAATATTCGGAATTTTAAAACTTTCAAAAAGGCATATTGTTAGGCACCTAAATGCTCAATTTTGCCCTAATTTGACCGACACTGCATCTTTTACGGGTTTCGAGTTCCCTATATATAGACTCGAACCTGTACACAAATTCACTACTGAAATCCCCCTCGTATTAAAGTCTATAAATATTAAATATTGACCCTAAACTCTTAATTACATTCTCCTGTTTAAACTGACCGTCCTAAATCTAAATAAGTAGGTATTGACCCTTAAATAATATTTTTTAAAATGTATCCCATATACATACCTAATAGGATCTCTGGGAAACCGAAAAAAGCTTTTATTGCAGTTTATTCGTTTGTTCCTACAGTTTTTTGCTGCATAACTTTGCCCAGGCATAGTGAAAACGTGTCAAAGTTGATAAATTACACTAGAAAATAACTGCTATATCATAAAACCTAGAAAATTTATCTACGATTCTCAAGAAAACTGACAGAAACTACATAATACACATCGCCATTGAACTATAAACTCACATCGCACAATCAAAAAACAAAATATACATTCAAGGCACACGCTACTGATTCCTAGCTGCCGCGCAGTAACTGTTTATTTTTATTGTAACAAACGACGACAATGGCTTGATTGAGATGTTGGATCCCGAAATGGCGGCGTGCGCGAGGATATGCGCGTAGCGTTATCGAGAAGGCGAGTGAACCTGCCGATCGTTTATTATGCCGTGGTTTGGTGATAACACCCTGTATGTCGGTAGTATGATTGAGTCATAATTCAAACCCAAATATATGTATTTTACGCCATGCAAATAGCAATTTGTGCCTTTAAAGCATTGCATTTCAATTACTCTTTAGTCGTAGCCTAGATTGTCGGTAGAATAGATTCCATTATTATATGAAACAATCGCTGGAAGGCAAGTTGTCAGTCAAGGAAAACGTTATTAATCGTTCTCAATTTAATATATCTTTGTCTCCGTCAATGTTGTGTAAACAACAATATGTCAAATAAAGAAAGAAGTTTCTACCCTCTCAAATGGATCCGCGTTCGCGCAATTTTAGCTCTATTCTCCCTGCCGCGCCGCCCGGTAGGAAATCTGAAAAAATTAATTTCAGCGCCTGAAAAACATTCATTCACTCAACCGTGAAGCAACGGTACAGTCACCGCTCTGTTTGAGTTTGGCGCCAAAAACATCAGCCTCTGTCGCTGCCCTGTTTGACGCCAAGATATTTAGTTAGTTTTATCAAAATTGAAGTTTAGTTAGTCGAAGAAGCAATAGATGCCTTACAAACACTCAATCGTGAAGCATCGGTCCAGTCATCGCTCTGTTTGAATTTGGCGCCAAGAACATCTACCAAATCGTAGCTCTGTTTGACGCCAAGAGATTTAGTCGTTTTCTCATTTGTTTGCACATAAATTTAGAAATATCTGGTGTACTCTGTGTCTCCTTTTTCCAAGACTGAATTAAGTACTCTTTGGGCGTTT
>JAEQML010067802.1:0-18785 GCA_016904865.1 Pissodes strobi | reverse complement strand
TATATATATATATATATATATATGCAATGTAATGGTTAACACTACACCCAGAGTAATGTCAGGAATATCCCAGTTCCTGGTTGGAGACATGTCTTGAATCACATCAAGCTCAATGCTCCGTGTCCACGATGAAAACACCACGACAAGAGTGAGACTCCTGAAAATCCTACCACAGATAGTTTCGTCCTTTCGGGACTCATCAGAGGAACGTGTGTGGGCTTTTCACCCACTAGAACCTGACTATCTATGATGTTATCGATACCCTGATGCACCTACCTGAGAGAAGACATTCACCAGCCGTCAATCGAACCGAGAATGCTCCATCGTCTGGACAAGCTCCGTGTTGGGCTATATGTGAGAAGATTGGATCAGCAGAAACAACTACTCCGAGAGATAATACCCTTTCCGGCATTGAATTATAGTGCTGATTCCGTTTTCTCTGGGGATAAACATGCAATGTAATGGTTAACATTACACCCAGAGCAATGTCAGGAATATCCCAATTCCTGGTTGGAGACATGTCTTGAATCACATCAAGCTCAATGCTCCATGTCCAAGATGAAAACACCACGACAAGAGTGAGACTCCTGAAAAATCCTACGACAGATAGTTTCGTCCTTTAGGGACTCATCAGAGGAACATGTGTGGGCTTTTCACCCACTAGAACCTGACTATAAAAAGAATGAGCCATAATTAAACTCAAAATAGATTTATTTCACCCCTGGTACAACCCAATTTGTACATTTAAATCAGCAAATGTCAAGTTCTTTAAAACCCCTTAGTCCAACCCTAGACGGACGATCCCTTAATTCGAACCTGTACAGCAGAGCTGTCAATATAATAGATTACAGTAGAGCCAACTTTCACTCGGAAAGGAAATCGTTCTTAATCGTTTTCAATTCAATGTATTTTTGTCTCCGTCAGCATTGTGAACAATCAGTCTGTCAAATAAAGAAAGAAAACCGTTTCTACCCTTTTAATCTCAAATGAATTCAGCAAAGTGCCAATCCGCACTTTTTATTTGATCGTAGCGCCAGCAAGCGACCCGCTCGAAGAAAGAAATTCAATAGTCAGTGCTCTGCCGACACCACGTTGCTAGATCGGTATCCTCACCGCGCTCGAGCAAGTGCCTCTTCGTGCCAAAAGGTCAAATTCCTTTTTGGGCAATTTCTCTTGTATTCACAAATATTAGAGAATATTTCGTGCACCTCAGTTATCTTTGTCCAAGGTTGGACAAAGACCTCCTTTTGGGCTTTAAGCAATTCTTCGAAGTCAGAACGATATATAGCGTCCCCTTTGGAAAATGGAACATAAGATGGCGGACTGACATTCCTGGTCAAATTTCTGTAAGCAATGTGAAAGCTGGATTTATGGTTTCCGTAAACACAAAAATTAAGTTTGGAAAATATCTAAGTAAAATCTCTCCCCGTTGAAGTCAGGTAAAGCAGTCATAGTGAAAAGGTACGCTGTGTGAAAGTTGCTAAATTGGAGAACAAAAATTAGTAAAATAAGAAAGATAAAACACTCATTTTAAATCAAACAATCAAGACTTTTTAGTAGATATTTCTAATTTTAAGAAACCTTTTTGTAATATTAGTTTTATACTTAACTATAATGAACGAATGATGAATGATTGGAAGTTTTAGTCTAAGAATTGTACATATATAATTTCTATTTAACATAGAAAACGCTGTTCATTTATATCTATCATATTTAAATGCAATTTACACCTGCATTATTAAATTATATCAAACCGAATACATGTTTCAATTTATCTCACCACCCTATATTATACTGTCCATTAAAAGTGGTTAATTAAGATACCACGCCCGTCTTTATGGTATTAAACAATAATAAAAGCACTTGTTTATCCCGAGCAAGAGTTACGAGCGAAAACCTCTTGTAAGTAAAGGACAATTTGGGGAGGTTTAGAGTGCACAGCGAGGTTCACAGCTATGATACCAGACAAAAAAAAACTTGCTCATCCCCGGCTACCACAGATTGAAAAGGTGTCAAAATGGTGCCAGTTATTTGTCCATAAAACTTTATAACAAACTTCCAAATGAAGTGGGTCAGTTTAAAAATAAAATAAAAAAATTTCTTGTGCTAAACAGTTTTTATTCCTGTGATGAATTTCTGCAAAGTGAATTTTAAGTAAACCTTATGTAAAATTTTTAATCAACTGTATTTTATGCTAGCACTCTTTATTATTGTGTTTGTTGAATGTGAACTTAGGATAGTGCTTTTCTTTCTTTTTAAAATTTTAAGCTTTTTACAAACGTGATGTCTTCTTTTTTCCCATGTACTGTTTTATGACTTGTGTTAGACAATTATTGTTATTTGCACCAATAAATGAATTTGAATTTGAATTTGAAAATTTGAACTGTTAATTATAAACAACTTGAGTGGTCGACGGGAGCGAATTTAATCCTTAATGATGCAGCATTTGTAACATATAAATACGCAGGCAAACGCCAAGTTCATCAGGCTTTCGGGTCTCTCAATTCCGCTCAATCTAGTTGCGGGGCAGTACACAGGTACGTCCACTTCTAGTTGTTCTATCCCACAACCCCCATATCTGTGAACACCTATGCACAGGCATAGGGCGATCAGGTCCTTACCTAACCTGGATGAACGTATGCACAGGTATACGGCATTCGGGGGCTACTAAAAGTATAGAGAGAGTCGAATTTACGAGTGGAGTATCAGAATTTCCAGTAAAGAGATAGTTTTGAGGGAGTTTTAAAAAGTAGTGAAAGTGCGTTAGCAATTTGTGATAAACTTAAACCAGAAATACTTACCTTATAAATATCAGAACGAATACATAAATAAAACACAACGCGGCTCCCATAAACTTTATTTAATAAACAGTTCAGTCGCGTTTCAGAAAAACTTTAAAATAAACCACCACCCTCGCTTTTCAAGCGATTTAGTATAAATTGAGCATCGTGACACTTATAATTCATCTACGTCACATCTAAAATAGTGACGCCAAGCAATTTAGTGGTAATTGGGCCTAGTGCCGCCATCTTAATGAATCTAAGTCACAACAACAGTAATAAATTAAATTAAACAACAAAATCAAGTAAACCATTAAGTAATTAAATATTTAATAAACGCAGGCTAGGTCAGTTTAGCTATTGCATAAAATCTATACATTATAATAAAGACACAGTAATTTCAAATCACGCGCCGAAGTACGGCCAAGTGCTGCCATCTACGGGCGGTCGGCGTCACCAAAGACAGAGTACGTCCACGTGTTGAATTTACGGACGGTCGCCGAAGTACGGTCTGCGTCACGGAAGACAGAGGGGCCATCTAGGGGTCTATGTTCATACCTGGAACAAACAAACAAAAAGTTAACTACGTTGTGGAACTTGCTATTTTTGGCGAAGGTAGCAACGATAAGGAACAGATATCAAAATGGAGCAATACAACAGATTTGTATAGGAGGAACTAAAGGAAACCATGAAGCAAGCAGAAGAAACTAGTGAAGAGAACGAGGAGAGGACAAATATAATTATATGGAACAAGTAATCAAACGAAGAAACTAAGCAACTAAGACAAAACACAAAAACTAGGAGAGACCCGAAGCTTCAAATGTAAATAGTGTAAATATAAAACCCAAGTGCTCATAGAAAATGATATATACAAGGCACTTAGGAGATTAAAATATAAATAAGGAAAATATATAGTGAAACATAGCATAATATAAGCCCGAGTGTTAATAAGACAAATATATAAATAAAAACATTTAGGATGTTAACAAACTGACTATAGAAAAATAAACATTATATATATAATAGAACATTGAAGGATTTATGAAGAAAGCTAGAATAAGTCGTGTTAAGCGAATATTAGCGAGTAAATTAGTAAACTATGTATGCAAATCAATTGCCATTGAAACTGTGAATCAAGGGTATATACAAGAAGAATATATGTGTATACGAGGAAGATTTATAAAGTAAAGTGTTCTCCGGTCTAAATAAGACTGCAACGACTGAGTATCTAAACGAGAAATTCACAGCAAAGGATTTAGGCATCGGAGAGTTGAGCATATAGGGACTGAACTAGCTACGCTGACGTACAAGGAAGTTGAAGCAAATATTTGGTACCCGAGAAGCTCAAAGTTCCAAGGTGAAATGTTACATAAGCAAGAAATGTTTATGTAAAGCATACATAAGGTGAAATAATGGAGAAATGTATAAGCCAAAGATGTTTATATAATGTGTCTTTAAAAGGGAGCATACGTGGATATATAAATAATAATATAAAGTCCTATATTTTTTACATAAAGCTAGTCACGTAATGAATTATAGATACATAGAATACCTAATAAATAGCAAAACTAGATATGGAAAGTAAATATAAGAAACATAGAATAAAATAAATATATGGGAAAATGTATATGTAAGCGATGCCAAGAAGTGTATAGAAAAGCAGTAAGAAATTGTAAATAATGTACATATAACTTTACCTTGAGAACATGCTGCATGAATCCTAATCCAGGACCAGTCAGGAGCCATTGGAAAGCACCAGTCGAGTCCATACAGGACTTAGCCATTCGAACAATCACCAGCAGAAGTGTCCCCATTCTTCGACTATTGATTCCAAGAACATAAAAAAGTATAAGAATTTATAATATGGATAAAATACCAGTAGCAGTAGACAACGAATTAGATAATTTAAAAAATAATTGAATAATAACAAACCTTAGAATCTATTCCAGATCAAATCTTGCCAGTCAAATACTTGTCTAAGATTGCCAAAAATATCGTGTCTATGTCGTATTTCAGGTCAATGTGTGCAGACTACAGTAGCACAAGTCGACCAAAAAGAGGCACATTTGTCAGTATAATTATCACCACATATTCAATATTCACGATACTTATATCTGATTGTATTATTTAGCTCATCGAATGCCAACACACGGAAAAGCAAGAAAATCAAGCCGACGCCATTTTTTGAAGGATCAAGGAATTCAAAGAACCCACTACGAGACTACGACAGACGGCCAGGAGCACCATCTACCAGGCTTTGTATAAGCAAGCAGTCCGCAACACAAAAGCAAAGTAAAGGGAACGTCCGACAGCGAAGGAATCTGCAACCAATGACATATCCAGTCATTCCAGTCGCCACCCATTATTCACGAAAGCGAAACCCAAATTCTTTGACTGCTATACTGTATAACACCCTTATTGAAACTTTTTGCAAAAATATATATATATTAAATATGGAGAGCACTATAAGCTTTATATTATATACGAATAATGTCCTGCAATCATTTTTCGAATTATTTTATTTAACCCTCTGAAAAGCTGTACAATTTCCGCACATCATGCCATATATCGGCCGGCATGCAACGAAGTGCAAAAGGGAATGTAATGACCCTTAAAAGTGGGATGAACCGTTTGCTGTTACATGGTCATTTCTCAAATGAGGGTCAGTGTGTTCCCGTTGTAATCTCGAACAGAAAGGTGCTATTTCGAGAGAGATTTATTTAAGGGGCAATGTTAATATAATGACGGTGTAAATGTATTATTAAAGGTAATTAAAGATAGGCGGCACAAATTCAACAAAGTAATATATCAGTTTAAATAAGGAGAACGATGTATCATACCCTATCAAGTTGAGATAACTTAACTTGCCAATGAAATAGATTGTATGAGGATCGATTTCCTTTTGAGAGAATGCACCCTCGCTTAAAATTTAAAAGATAAAAATCAACAACTCCGAAATATTAGAATTCAATTTGAATAAACCAGCGAAGACTTTTAACCAATATTCGAGCTTAAACTTTCTCCGAGCTAACAAAAATCGTAAAATATAGGGCCGTTACAGCGTCCTTCTTAAGTTTTTCCTTTCTAACTGTTTCGGCTATAAAAACGTGAAATATTTGTCCAGTGCTGGAGTAATTGGGTTGATATTTTAAAGTAGATAAAAACGGATAGTTGGGTATACTTGCACTAGTCGAACATGAGCAGAGCAGATCAATATAATTATTTATCTTCGAGGATGTGTGGTAATGAAACATTTGATAAAATTTATAGAACCTATTACTTAAAGCTTATGCTAGTTCCGCATAAGGAAGAAGTACGCCCCTGACATCCGGGGCGCATCATGAAAATTAAAGACGGAGAAATATCATATTACGAGCGCTTATAATTTTCGTTGACAAATGGGACGCGATTTACGAAACAAAAACGACCGAGAAATATTTCTAAATAAGTGATCTTGACTTGAAATATCGCCGGCACGTACATTTGGGGACTAGCGATTTATTAGGCGTCGGTTTTTGAATAGATTTGCTCTAGTTCTCGTGTTATCTTTGCCACCGTTGATGGGAATATTCGTTTTTCTTTCGGCTAGATACATGTGGCCTAATGATTCAAATAGGGCAGTAATTAACCAGTGATTCTAAACACTGTAACATAATATCTAGTTGAGATATGGGTACACAGATATAGTCAATGAGATCGTAGAAGCACTGAATTTTCAGTTAAATCTTGTCGTAAAGTAAAAGCAATATATAAAGGCTATATTTATATAATCTCTTACTTAACCTTTTATGGATATCCTTAATGGGTATTTCTAAATTACCTATATTAAGTGTATCCTGAAAGGATTAGGATATATCCTGGTGAGATATTCAAGCGTCATCTAGTCGAAATATCTCAACTATGAATATTGTTGTAAAAACGTCCTTTAGACTTAACTGCATTTAGGCACGCCACTGGATAAGAATACAAGCCGCGAAAGAATGTACACCTGCATGCAGCGGTTTAACGTTCCGTGATTCTAGAATCGGCGGTTTGGAATTCTCAACCGACGATAAACCAACCGACTTTCCAATCGCGCGAAAATGATCGCTTTTGATTGGTTGTGTACGGTCGGGTGGAAATATCCACCCCTGAAACGCGTCGCTGGAATTAAAATTAGTCGCAGTTCAGATCGCGGAAACGCAAGAAACAAAAATCACTTTAGGCCAGCGCCATCGTTGATCTTCAGGAATCCTAAAGGGGCTACCAACTCATGTATTCAGCCCCTAGCCCCATATCTCTGAGGAATTTATGAGATTTTCCCCAGTTTTTTGGCCAAATTTGCGACATCTCGAAAAAGAAAGGGCTGTAGAAAGCTTACGGACGAGCGAAAGAAGCCCCGAAGCGAAGGAAAAGGCATTCTAGGGCCAGCACTTTCAACTGGTACCGAATCAACCTCCTACCGAATTTATTGAGCAAGATACGAAAACAATTCAAGAAGCAAAAATGTTGTATTTAAAACCCGAGTGTGGATGTGCTCTTGGTGCTTGAACTGAATCGAGATAGATCAAAGGAACAGATAGCTTTAACCCAGATTCCCTGGCTGACTTCTAGCGAGTATATTGGGGACCCTGAGGAATCCATATTAGACCCGGCAGCCGCCTTTGGTTATCACTGGTCAGATGTGTCATTGTTTGTTTATTCATGTGCTCCGCCGATTTTTGATATGGTTTACGGTGCAAAGTGAATTTAAAAATCAGAGCAATTTACTATCATTGAATTTAAAGTGTTGTTCTCTTCTGTAACCATTTGTGTGCTTCTTATACCACTTATTGAAGTATTGTTTTACTTTAAAATTCGTGGTATTTCTGCATTGAACTTTGATCTTTGTTTGTTTATCTGTTTGCTGTCACTGTCAACCTGTCAACTGTCTGTCCAGTGGAGAAATGCGCTAATTTTAGGGCCGAGTGTCGCCCGTTTTTATGCAACCCACTACACGCTGATCCGACGTTGCCAAATCAACACACAAAAGTGCTTCCTTAGACGGTTTCTTTTCTGCCAGGCTTGTCTTACAATGGGGGAAACTGATGATCGAAATGGCAGAGAGTCTTAGCTAGACCGCGAATCATGTAGGTCCAAGTGCTATTTCAGAGAAATAAAAAAAAGCCATTTTTGGATTTAGATGCCATAGGTGTAAAAAGGCGATTTGTAGGTCTTGTAGTGGTCTTTCTTCCAGTGAGGTTAGATCTGTTTGTTACAGAAACCTGTTTTGCTTGCTTGGTGTAAAAGTTGTATAACAACTCACTCAAAAATCAACATTCCACATGTTGACAATAATGTGGTATGTCCTGCAGTCAATATAGATCAAGAGATGATGCAAAGCTTTTTTGATACTGAAGGGCTGAGGTAGGCCCACTTTCTCACAATCGGCACAGAGGAATGTATTTACTATTTACTTGCCGATATTGTGACTTTCTTGAGGTTATAGTGCAAAAATTAAATAATAACAGCATATGTCGCGTTCGTCAGCCGTATATTGTTAATAACTGTTAGATTAAACAATTAAAATTCTCTCAGAGAACTGTGCAAAATATTAATTTAAATACATTAGTATAAATCGCCCGACAATTCTAAAAAAGCCACCGAAAGATATCAAAAATAATAATTATTGTTCGTTTCGCCGTTACTCAGGAAACAATTGCAGCGTCCTGTATACTCAGAACTGTAGCCTACTAAATTAATTTAAAATAGACTTTATGGCGGCATTTCTTTTCAGGGAAAGTATTATGATTATGTTTATACAGTTTGCTTTTCACCGAACATAACCGCCGCCCTTGAAATGACTGAGTCTGTAGAAGGAATTTCAATAATTAATAGTCACTAAACGCACGGGAGGAAGCAAAGGTCACTTAATCACGGGTTTAGGAATCTACTTCGTAGCCTATCGGAAGCGGACACACTTTCGCGATACTTCGTTTGATTAAGCCTCCTTTAGTTTTTACACTCACTACCCGCACTACGTTGTCCAGCCCAGGATGTACGGCAGTGATTCTTCCCATTCTCCAGGATTGAGAAGGTAAACCATCTTCTTTCAGTAGCACTAGGATACCAAGAAGTTCACCGGAATTAACCTGCGACTTCCATTTAAATCGTTGGTGCAATGTATGCAAATAATCCGAAGACCAGCGAGCCCAAAAGTGTTGCGTCATCTCCTGGATATGAGCGTAACGACCAAGACGATTGACAGGAATCTGGGTTACATCGGTTTCTGGAACGGCATTCAGGGGACGGCCAATAAGGAAATGCCCCGGCGTTAGAGCATCAAAATCATTGGGGTTATCTGATAATTGCACCAATGGCCGAGAATTTAAAACCGCTTCGATTTGTGTAACAAGGGTATAAAACTCCTCATAAGTCAAAGGAGTGTTATTAATAACGCGTTTCAGGTGTTGTTTACATGATTTAACCGCTGCCTCCCATATGCCTCCAAAATGGGGTGACCGTGAGGGAATAAAGAGGCATTGCATCTTAGTATTTTCTAAAAAGCCCTGAAACTTGCTATCATTCAATACGTCATAAATTGCCTTAAACTCATTATTGGCGCCTATAAAATTTGTTCCATTCTCGGAAACTAAGGTTTGGCAAAAACCACGACGAGCAGTAAACCGCTTAAAGGCAGCTATGAACGATTGAGTTGTGAGTTCTGTAACCAGTTCTATATGCACTGCTTTCGTGCAAAAACAAACAAAAAAGCATAAGTAACCCTTAATGTATTTTTTATTTCGAAATTTGGAATCCTTAAGTAGAAACGGACCAGCGTAACCTACACCTATGGTAGAAAAGGGAAATGAAGGTGTCACTCTTTGATCAGGTAAATAACCCATCTGAGCCTGAAGTAGCCTTGGATTGGCCTTAAAGCATGGTATGCACTTACCTATAATACCTTTTACCAAAGTTTTCCCATTTAAAGGCCAAAATCTCTGGCGCACAAAAGACAGGGTCGCATGAGCACCAGGATGGAGATTCCTTATATGTTCATAATTGATTATTAGCTTAGTGAATGCAGCGTTATGAGGCAATAGTATGGGATGTTTGTAGTTGAATTTAAGTTTGGCATGTCTTAGTCTACCTCCTACTCGTAAAATTCCGTCTTCATCTAGGAAAGGATTTAAGGTGCTTAAACGACTAGAAGGCCGAACAATTTGATTCTTCTGGATTCGCTGAATATCTTCCAAAAAATGTTCCCTTTGAATCAATTTGACAATGCACAGAGTCTGATTAAATTCGGCTGGTTGAATACGACCGGTTTTTCTTAAAGCTTTGGGTATTTTGCAGTTTTTAGTAAAACGGTAACAGTATGATATAACATTTATAAGTTTTGTGAAGCTTGAACATTTGGCTATAATCTTATTTAAAACCTGAGATGATATATTTGAAATTAAGCATAATTGCTTTGGATTAAATTCGGGAATTTCCGTGTAATTATCGTTATTCACTTTACGTGCAAAACTACTAATATGGTTGCCAGTAGGCCAGGTACGACTAGGTTTTGACAGGAAACTAGGACCATGCCACCAGAGTTCACTATTTTTTAAGTCATGAGAACTAACTCCTCTGGAAATCAGATCCGCAGGGTTCTGAGATGATGGAATATGATACCATTTATCAGTGTCCGATAGTTGCTGTATCTCAGCTACTCGATTGCAAACAAATGTTTTTAAATTACGCGGCTCTAAGCATAACCATGAGAGTACAATCGAGGAATCTGTCCAATAAAATAAATCAGTAACCTTGATATCTAACGTTTCTAAAATTTTCTTCATGAGTTTAGCCAGTAAAAGTGCGCCGCAAAGTTCTAACCGAGGTAGTGAAACTGCCTTTAAAGGCGCAACACGAGATTTGGCGCAAAGAATTTTACTAGCTGTCTTGCCATTGTTGTTTTTCGAGCAAACGTATATACATGCACCATAGGCAGATGCAGAAGCGTCAGAAAAACCATGGATTTGAATTTTGTTGGAGTTTTTAAGAATAACTTGTCGAGAAATTTTTATAGTGCTTGCAGAACAAAGTTGCATACTAAAATCTGTCCATTTCTGGCAGACTTCCTTTGGTACGGGTTCATCCCAAATATTTTCAATAGCCATAATTTTTGAAGGATACATTTGGCTTGGATTATCATAGGACCCAACAATCCCAGAGGATCAAATATTTGGGAAATATCCGACAACATGGATCGTTTAGTAATTATACTAGGATTAGGGTTTATGTTTGAGTTATAAACTAATTCATCAGACTGTGGTTTCCATAATATGCCCAATGTTTTAGAACTTTGGGCATCGTTAATGGAAAACTCAATAGAATTTTCCCCATCTAAATTAGTAAGTAAAAATGGATCATTTGCGGCAAATTTTCGTAAGTCAAAGCCATACTCTTTACATATCTTGATAAGGTTATTTCGAATATTCAAAAGGCTTTCTAATCAATGGCTTCCCGAAATCACGTCGTCCACGTAAATATCATTGGCTATAATATGGCTTTCTGTAGGATATTCAAACTGCTTGTCTAACGAGATTTGTTTGAGACAACGTGTGGCCAAAAAATATGCACTGGCTGTACCATACGTTATGGTATTTAATTTAAAATGACAAAGTTCAGAATCGGGGTTATCACGCCACAATTCTTTGCAGATTACGTTGGTTGGGATCTATCAGCACCTGACGATACATCTTTGCAATATATCCTGTCAACACGTAATCATGCTGACGAAATCGAATGAGGATGGAGACCAAATCACTTTGAACGTTTGGGCCAATCTTTAAAGAATCGTTAAGAGATATACCAGATGAAGATTTGGCGGAGGCGTCAAAGGCGACTCTCAATTTAGTGGTAAGACTGTCATGTTTTTCCACTGCATGATGCGGCATATAATAAATTGGAGAATCAACAAGTTTGTTGGGGTCAATTTTTGTCATATGGCCTAAGTTAATATATTCTTGCATAAAAGAAGAATAAGCAATTTTAAAATCTGGTTTTTTTGTGAATTTGCGTTCAACAGACAAAAAACTTTTTTCGGCAGTTTCTCGGGAGTCACCAAGGTTGTCAATACTGGACTTAGTGGGTAAACTGACTTGAAATCTACCTGAGCTATCTCGAGTATATGTTTTTGTGAAATTAATTTCACATTCAAGTTCTTCTGTAGAAAATTTTGTGGACAAGGCAGGAGTTTCTTCAATTTTCCAAAACCTTTCGAGGCTGTCATATAAATCATGATTGTTTGTATTTAAGCAACAATTTGTTTGAAGAGGTTTAGAACAAGGTAGGGGACCAGAAATTAACCAACCTAATTTACTGGCTTGTAAGGTACGTTTATTCCTTCCTAAGTTTATCTGCTCAGATTTTAATAAATCATAAAAGAGACTAGCACCTATTAATATGTCTATTTCTGAAGGCTCGAAAAAGGTGGGATCAGCAAGATGAATATCGTTAGGTATGACAATTTCAGAGGTACTTAAAGGTTGATGTGGAAATATTTCAGTTATTTAGTCAATTACTAAAGCTGACAACTGGAAATCATGCATATTATTGTTAGAAGTTATCGAAAGATTAAGACGCTTATTGATATAAGTTGTCCCTTGATTAATTCCGCAGACAGGAATATTTATTTTATCAAAGGTGAGATCTAATTTTTCAAATAAAGTTTTAGATATGAAGTTGGACTGTGATCCACTGTCCAATAAAGCCTTGCACATGATAGGGTTTTGGTGTTTGTCGTATACCTTGACTAAGGCTGTAGATAACAAAATATAAGTATTAGAGGTTAGATTGGCACACGCAAAGGTATAATTAGGCTTAGATGCAGCATCACTTGAAATATTATTAGATGTTTTAAATGATTGATTAATAAATTGATTTGATGACGATTGAGGAATGCTATGCGATCTTGGCGCGGGCACCGGAGTACTGATCTGGCTGTCATTAGCGTATTCATTGGTTTGAGTATGTAGGTTGGTTTGCCGAGGAATGGCACAATGGGTTGCATTAGTATTACTAACTGTAGGTTTAGGATCATTATTCGTCAAAGTCTGTAGATTATACGTTATAGGATTTTTAAATTGAATATCATTTGTGTTAGATTGTTGATGCAACAAAGAATGATGATTGTGATGACAAGTTTTACAAGTATATTTAGACCTGCACTTTGAATTTATATGGCCAGGGCGCAAACAATTTGTACATAGGTTTAACCGTTTTGCTTCGTTGTATCGAGATTGTGTGGGTAAATCAATAAAATGTTTGCACATATAGACAAAATGCTTTTCTTTGCAAAATGGACAAGGGCTGTTATCATTGTTAACAAATGTAGCATGAGAATATGTTTTTTGTGCAAGCGAGTGTCTATTAACATAATCGGACCTGCTACTATAGGTTTTAAAATCAATTGATTCAAGCAAATGACAACGTTCTGTTAAAAAATCGACAAAATTTTGTATGGAGGGACTTTGATAATTGTTGGAGAATATTTCCCATTCTTTATGTATTAATTGATTAAACTTAGATGAAAGTAAATAAATTAGTAAAGTATCCCAATTAGAAACCTTTCCTCCTAAATTCTCCAGTGAACGAAAATGCTTTTGAAAATTGTCTAAAAATTCACGTAAATTTTGGTGAGTTTCTTCTTTTATTATTGGCAAATTAAATATTGCTTTAATGTGCGAATGAATTATGGCCTTTTTATTTTGATATCGTTCAATTAAAAGATTCCAGGCAATAAGATAATTATCATCGGTGGCGGGTAAAGAACTAATTATTTGAGCGGCATCTCCCTTAAGAGCAGATTGAAGGTAGTAAAATTTTTGAAGATTAGACAATGATTGATTTTTATCAATTAGAGATTTAAACGTATCATAAAACTGTGTCCGTGCGTCATAAGTACCTGAAAATTCGGAAATTGAAATAAGAGGGAGTTTTGTAGCAAAAATATTTGCAACACTCTGTTCAGTGGTAACGTTTTGAATATCAGAGGATTGAGCATTTAATTTTATACGTGGTTTAGAGGTTTGCAATGCCAATCGGGCCATTGAGATAACATGAAAATATTTTTCTTCAAAATCAGCGTGATCTTCCTCTTGATTGTCGGCTTCAGGTAGTTTATGTACCAAGCAAATGTCTTCAATCGCGTTTTGTGTACGATCAAATTCATTCAATGTTGATTCAAAAGCGTTTAAACGAGTTTCGATTTGAGCAACATTTTCTGGAAGACACAAGGCTTGAGGTGTAAACGAAGTCAAAAAATTTTGGAATCGCGTAATTAACGCCTTGATATGTCCACGACGCGAAATAAGAAATTTCAATTATATTTTTGCTTTATTTAAAAGCTCTTCTGGGGTTAATTCTTGAGGCATTTTGCTATTTTACCAATTTCACTACAATAAGATATTCGACTAAATAATACACAGGCTCTTAATTAATGAAATGCACAAAAAAAACTATTATAATATTATACCCCAGACGCAAAATGAATATACACTTATTTCAAGGGTTTTTAGGCACCAAAATACAAGTTTTAGCGGTTATCTTTAAAAACAACGACCTACGAATTTTAGATTCAATACTGAATTAAATGAGGATTAGGATATGCATAAAATAAACCAAATAGTAAAATAGAGATGTGCGGTTCATATGAGATTCAGCGAAACAGAAGTAAACAATCACCCCACTGAAACTAAGGGCTACTTAAGTATCTTATAAATAAAAAACAACGTGAGAACAATAAAGACTTATGAGAACCCTTAAACCAAGTCAAAGCAAACTTCCACGGTTTTGAGTATAGGCTCGAAGCTCATTCGCTCGTCAAATTATAATATAGGTTTGGTTTAACAGTTCTGCTGACGGTTTGTTATAGGTTCAACTGGAATGGACTGACCTTGACATTGACTATCTTCTGGTTTACCATACACCAATCGGGCTTGTACCATGTATCCGGCTCGAAGGACCATTATGAAGGGCTGAGGTAGGCCCACTTTCTCACAATCGGCACAGAGGAATGTATTTACTATTTACTTGCCGATATTGTGACTTTCTTGGTTATAGTGCAAAAATTAAATAATAACAGCATATGTCGCGTTCGTCAGCCGTATATTGTTAATAACTGTTAGACTAAACAATTAAAATTCTCTCAGAGAACTGTGCAAAATATTAATTTAAATACATTAGTATAAATCGCCCGACAATTCTAAAAAAGCCACCGAAAGATATCAAAAATAATAATTATTGTTCGTTTCGCCGTTACCCAGGAAACAATTGCAGCGTCCTGGATACTCAGAACTGTAGCCTACTAAATTAATTTAAAATATACTTTATGGCGGCATTTCTTTTCAGGGAAAGTATTATGATTATGTTTATACAGTTTGCTTTTCACCGAACAGATACTATGGAGGGCAACATTAATAAGAAGCTTGAGTCGGTTGCAAAAAATATCTATGATACCAATAAGGAGCTCGTCAATATTGTTTTGCGCAAGAATGACAGCCCTAACGAACCTAGAAACTCAGCTACACCATGTGACACCAACGGCTTCATCTTGTTTCCTTCAGTAAACTCCACCGGCCAGGTTGAATCAACACCATTGCCACCCAATAATAATTCAAGAAAATAAATCAAGAACTAATGAAAGAGCATCACTGGTTTCCAAAAGTGATTTGGCAAAAGCAGTCAGTTTTGCAGTCACACAAACCAGTTCTGGATCATCATCTGCAATTCCTTCTCACAAACCATGCCTTAAACCTTTGGTTTTGAAGGGTACAGGAAAAAATTTGCCCTTATCGGGGGTGCCATTAACTTACAAGAAATGGTTGTATGTTGGGAGAGTGTCTGGGGCAAATGTAACATCAGATGGCTCCCAAGAAGTTTTACAAGATACAGGTGCTGACTTTGTGAAAAATCAAGCTAATATTGATAACATCAAAGACATAGTAGTGTTACAACTCTCTTCTTATAATAATATGAAATCATTTAAGGTTGGTGTAAGTGAAGAATTTTTTGATCTCCTTTTAAAACCTGATTTCTGGCCAGAGGGGATAGTGTTTCGCCAATTTGAATACAGACCCAAAAATAATAATGTAAATTTTCAAAGGACGAACATACAACAGAACAGTTAGTTTATAATGAAGTTAGTCTACTATCAGAATGTCAATGGTTTAAGAACAAAGTTGATTGTGGTTTGCAAAAACGCTTCAACTTCGACCTTTAACATTATAATGCTAAGCGAAACCTCATTGAATCACAATTTTTTGGACAGTGAATTAGGTCTGCATAATTTTATTACTTACAGACGTGATAGATGTTTTGAACAAACTGGTAAGAGTCGTAATGGTGGAGTTCTTATTGCTGTTCACTCCTCACTAAAGTCAGAGTTCCTACCAATAGCTCATGAAGAATCTGAGGAAGTTTGGGTTTCCGTTGTTTTTGGCAAAGTGAAAAGAATTTTCTGCTGGTTCTATACACCTCCAAATTCTATGCCAGCAAACTACCAACGGTTTTGCGAGACATCAGAGAGGGTCGCTGAGGAGTATAGTAACTGCCATATGTTGATTAATGTAGATTTTAATCTACTAAGTTGACTTGGTGTAATGATTCTCTTGATGTGCTTAGTGTAGGTAATGTAGAGCCTGTCGAATCGTTGTAGGAAATAATGCCATATTATCTTAATATGCATCAGATCAATAAATGTTATTGGTTTTTATTGGATCTCTTTTTAGTAATAACAGTAATGATATTATTTCATGTTCAAATTATATTTTAGTTAAGTGTGACAGGCACCATCCTGCATTGTTGATTACTTTAAACCTAATTAGTTTTCATCCACTTGATTATTGTGAAGAAATGTATGATTTCAAGAAGGCTGATTTTGGAGGTCTTAACAGCTTCCTTCTTGGTACGAATTGGGATAGTTCATTTGTCTTTGATGTGAACATAAATTTGGACTGCTTTTATAATGCGTTGAGTCATGCTTTCACATGCTTTGTTCCTGTCATAAAGTTAAAAACAAATTTAAGTTTCCGATTTGGTTCGATGCAGAACTTAAATCAAATGTTTTGCAAAAAAGAGTGGCACATGCAAGGTATAAGCAGTCTAGGACATTGGCGGACTATGAAGTGTTCAGCGGTCTGAGAACACTTTGCAAATATCAAGCTAATCAGTGTTATTCAGATTATATTGAACGAACACAGTACTCTATTAGTAATAATCTGAAATATTTTTGGAAATATATTCGAGAAAAGATGCAAAATAACAGCATTCCAGCCACTGTGAAGTATCACGATTTGGTGGGTGAAGAGGGTCATGAAATAGCAAATTTATTTGCACAGTGTGTTTCATCAGTTTATTCTAATGCTTCGAATATTTCAAATTTTATTGAGCCAATTGTTACAAGTTTTATCAATGTTAATAAATTGCATGTACAGATGTCTGAGGTATTAGACAGGTTTCAACACCTAAATGTAAAAAAAGCCCTGGACCTGACTATATTCCAGCCAAATTCATAAAACAGTGTGCTTTTGCTCTATCCCGACCAATGTGGCTCATTTATAATTTATCACTAAAATCTAGTATATTTCCTAATGCATGGAAATTGAGCTATGTGACTCCTATATTTAAGTACTATGGTCAGAAAGATGGTGTAACTAATTACCGTCCCGTATCATTGGCCTGTCACTTTGCCAAGGTGCTGGAGAGCATTGTGACTGATTTCTTAACCGAGAAATTTAAGAACATAATTTCAACAAGGGAGCATGGCTTCATTAAGGGAAGGTCTATTACAACAAACTTAGTACTTTATCAGACTGCTCTGTCGAGATCTTTGGAAGGTGGTATGTCAGTTGACACTGTTTATGCCGACTTTTCCAAGGCCTTCGACAGGGTTGATATTAATATCCTTGTCAGGAAACTGTCATTGTATGGAATCAGTGGCCAGCTGCTGGAGTGGTTAGAGTCATATTTATCTGAAATAACTCAAATTGTCAAAATTAACAACTTCCTTTCAGATCCCTTTTCAGTTGCATCTGGGGTTCGTCAGGGTGGCCATCTCGCCCCTCTCTTGTTCACACTATTCATCAATGATGTTGTTGAATGTTTCATCTACTGTGAGATGCTCCTTTTTGCGGATGATATTAAGATTTTTAAAATTCTGAACAGCAATTCAGCTCACCATGAACTTTGTTCTGATCTACTTAATTTTGAAACATGGTGCAAGAACATTAAAATGGTTCTGAATGACAATAAATGCAAGTATATACAGTTTACTAAAAGCCTTAGACCATCCATGCATCAATGCTCTATAATGAATGCAGCCATTGAGAAGGTTGGAGTGCTTTTTGACTGCAGACTAACATTTTCAAAACATATTGAAAACCTGTGCAATAGGGCTTACAAGATGTTGGGATTCATCAAGAGGTATACCCGGGACTTTGACAATATTGATGCTATAAAGGTTTTATACTTTTCATTGGTTCGGAGTCAGCTTTAGTCTAACACATGTGTCTGGTCACCTTACTATGATAAATACATAAATGATTTAGAGAAAGTTCAAAGAAAGTTTTTGCGATATATTGCCTACAAACTTAACATATTCTACATTGATGTTGATGATGGTGCTTTGTATAAATTGCTGAATGTTCAAAAGTTGGAACTCTGATGTTATGACAATATACAAGATACTTAACAACATAATCCAATCTTCTGAGTTGTTGTGTCAGCTTAACTTGAATGTTCCTCTGTCTACTGTGCTCAGATGGTCAAGACTATCTTACCTTGAACAACATCGTACATTGTATGGTGATAACTGCGTAATCAATCGTATGATGATAAATTCAAATAATGTTGAGGTGGATATGTTTTTGTCTCCTTTGGGCTCAGTTCGAAGAATTCTGAATGTACAAAAGCCATAGACTGTTATGCTTTTTTTTGCTGCATAATTTATTGTCAATTTTCTTGTTAAGCTTTATTTTATTAATGTTAAATCTGTATTAT
>JAEQML010067801.1:0-18786 GCA_016904865.1 Pissodes strobi | reverse complement strand
TTCCATAATATTCTCGACCAAGGCATCGAGAGAATTCCACAGTTCCTGAATCTTCACGACCGGCCTTGACTCATACATAGACGCGACAAGGCTAGTTTTATAGGATAGCAGAAAAACATTCGAATGGTTGTTAACCGTGACAATATTATTGAGCAGTATCCATTCTGAGTAAGATTCAGCAAAACAATTCACATGCTATTAATAATCACAATTAATTCATGCATCAGTATTCTATGTAAACGGCCAAGCAAGTTTCAATTTTAGTCAGCTCTGAAGATCTTTCTTTGTAATTAATTTCAAGATACTATTTTTTGCTTGTTTTTCTTGTTGCTATCTATCTACACTAGTAGCTATAAATAACATTAATAGAAATTGGTGCTGAAATGGTCGTCACATTTCTGCACATTGTGTTTATACTTTTACTACTCCTCTTGTTTAATCTTTACTATCATACATTCATGCATTTTTAAAATCTTCACTATGATCCATTTACACAAACCCCGATATTGTTTTTCTTGATCATTGTGTAGTAAGATATTCCTGGTATTTTTCGGTCGAAACCTACATCAAGTGTACGGTGATTGATACTATTTTCTAACTAACATAAGAGGGTGGATAATTATTTAGAATATAATAACACATTTTCTCAAAGTTTTACGCAAAAGTTTCTTCGGTAGCCCTAGCCGGACTGAACCCCTCGCTTAATTTTCCCCACTACTATCGAAACTTCAAAATTGACAATGGGGCAGGATAGTAAATAGGTAGTAAATGCGAATGCATTTTCACTCTTTACTGAATAAGCAATGAAAATCAAAATAAGGTTAGGAGCTATTCTTCAGAATTTAATTTTTAATGTCGAATTCGCTTCTACGAGTCAAAAACCCATTTTGGTTGATGAAATTTCACGAATGCCATGTTCTCCAAAACGTTGCAACTTCAGATATTTTCTCAAAAATTTAATTTTGACTGTAAGTTTAGGTTTTTCATCCGTTAACGATAACCAGGTTAAATGGATATGATATGAATACACAAAAAACGCTTCCACTGTATTATCAAAATACACAAAAATTGAAAAATATGCTTTCAATTATGACAATACTAAAATTTTAAGCAATGCCAATATTATCATAAATTAGCTATGAAGGAAATGATATAAATAATAAGGAACCCAACTACAATTGGGCGGACGTTGGAAATTTGAGTAACATTTAAAATAATCTCACTCTTATATAAAATAAATTATTAAACATTGGTATAACCTTTGAATATCATATTCCCACACTTTTAGCTAATCCTCTTCATATAGCAATACTGACACAAAAACTAATCAATATGGATAAAGAAAAAATTACCAAAATACAAAAAAATCAACAAATTGCTATCACGCACATTTCTTCGTCCATTAATTGTGCTAAAGTGTCCATAACTAGCAACAATAAAAATAATTATCAATTTCAAGGTGCCTATCAAAAACAAATTTTAAATAATTTTAACTATTATATACATGCATTTCTATTGTAACTTAATGTAAACTGTGCCAAATTTTAATTTTTATTTTAGGCTAATAAATAGAACTTTTAAGATTGCGCTAAACCATGGGCGACACATTAAGGAAATAAGAGTATATGCATATATATTGCGTTTATATTTAAACAATTTTCATATATCATGCGGCGAATATCATGATACAGCTTGTTAACAGATAATTTGGGTCATGCTGTATATGGGCAATTGGAAAATATTAAAGAAGAAAGTACTTACTATAACATTCAACACATAATATGTCCTATATGCCTAATTTTGATATACATAACTAATATTTTCTCTACAAAGCTATATTGTGGAATCGTTTATAATTAATTACTATAAGACTTAACACATTTATCAGAACTAATTGCGGATACTACAAATAGTACAGATAGCAAAAACGAAATTTCATTTAAAAATATTCAGCGAATCAGCCATTATTTTATTAAATTATTCCTCGCATGATCGTTCCAATGACTCGAAAAACATCGTTTATTCTGCGGAAACAATTCGTTTAACTATACTTTTCTTTGATTATAATCCGCAGACAACCTAGTTAACTCAATGCATAAAGAAATCATTAATTAGAATAGTTTTTAACGCAACCCAATACGCACATATACAGCTATTTTGATGCTACCTGGTGATAAAAAGCTTTAGTAATCGTTCGAAAATTTAGTTATCATGGTTTCGTGTTCAAAGTTCCTCAATAAAAATGTTTTCAACTACAAAAACTTGGTTGTAAGACCCGTAGAACCTACTAATTGTCCGAATCATAATAAAAAACAATTTTTGATGTGAAAACTTCTTTTGGCCCATGCAACTCAACTTTTTCCTGGGGAGTGAATAAGACTGAGCAGTCACGCGTCACGCTCGGGTATTTAACGCTCATTCGAATAAAGTCGGCTCGAGAGACAGAGTCAGCGCCAGCGGAGCGAAAAAGTATTCCGTAATTTTCTTTAGGCGCGTTGAGCACACTCTTTCCTGGGTAGGGAATGAAATTAAGCTGTCACGTGCATCAAGTAAAACCGGCGTCAACTTCATTTTTCTCGAAAACGATTGCGAGTGGATATTTGAGAATTAGCACGTTTTTATGCAACACTTGGGGCTAACGGTCGATTATTATTGGCGATCTAATTTTCCGTTTTGAGTTATTACGTCAAATGCTTCATAAAGGATAACTGTAGAAACGATTTATTAATTTTGATAAAATTTTCTGGGCACATTCGTCTTGATGGTCTTCGAAACCCTATTGAAGTGAGCGAGTATTTTTTTGGTCGCGTGTATTTTTGAAAATCGGAACACTTTGGGTCGTTCTAACGTCGAGAAATTTACGAGGATTGAAAAAACTGAGGCGATAGTTCGATAGGAAGTTTCTAGAAGAAACACTCTGAATAGTTCTCTGCTCAAAAATGTTGGTCAAATGAACTTTTGAGTGAAAATGTAAAAACATCGATTTATATGTAAAAAAAAAAGAAAGGTTTTAATTTTTTTCTCGAGAAAAATAGTTTTTTTACAGAAGAGCCGATCACTCGCGACATTTGACAAATGAATATGCCTTTTATACAGGGTGAACCAGTTGAATTTAAAGTTTGGCTATTTCGAGTTTTAACACTAAAAAAAGTTACAAGGCATTTGCGTTATTTACATTACCCTGTGCATCTTGTCGGTCTTTGTAATATATCAATTGAAATAATCTTCTACCTCACTGCCAAGCCAAATTTACAATAAATATAATATATTATGCCTGTCTATATACTTATATTCAGTTTTGAAGCATGTATTTCTATCTGTGGCGTTGCTCAGATGGCAAAGCGCTCGCTTAGCATGCGAGAGCTACCGGAATCAGCGCATCCAAGCAACTTTTTTTAATTTTATATAGTTTTTAATATCGTGTTCACTTCTCTCATATGGTTCTAAGCACATATCGTATTTTTTTAATATTCTTATTGACTTAAAATTTAATAATTAGATCTCGTCATTCACTCAATTTTTGTCCATAATCACCAGACGGCGTAGTCGTTTTTGCTAATTGTTCTTTCGGTGAATTGAAATTCGGCAACTTGTCATTTTGGACCAGTTGTCAATTCGGTGGAATGTCCTTGCGGAATCACTTTTTGACGAATTGTCTGAATCCCATGATATTCTACTCGCAAAATAAAAACGAGATTGAAAACATCCTCCTTGGATTAAATAAAGCTGATGATTATGAGCAGAAGCGTTTAAACTTCTTCTTCTTCTTTTTCTAGTGCCTATCCGTTACCGAATGTTGGCAATCATTCTGGCAATGATAATTTTATTTGTTGCTGCTCTGAATAGTCCTGTGGTGGATGTTTCAAACCAGGTTCTTAAGTTCTTTAGCCAGGGTATTCGTCCTCTTCCAATGCTTCTCTTGCCCTGCACTTTTCTCTGTAAGATGCATTTTAGTAATTTGTATTTGGTTGCGTTTCTCATGATGTGGAAAATGGGAATATCTGGGATTCCCATTGTCTACGTTTTACTGTGTATATTATTTCTTTTTCTTTATTTCGTTTTTGGAGTATTCGGTTGTTTGATGTTTTGTCCACCCATGATATTTTGAGGATTCTTCTATATGCCCACAACTCGAATGCCTACAGTTTGTTTGCTGTTGCCTCCGTTAAGGTCCAAGACTATTCCGTATAACAAGATGGAGAATACGTAGTATCGGAGCAGTCTGAGTTTTAGTTTTAAATTAAAATTATGTGTTTTGAATAATTTGGACATTTGATTGAAAGCTGTTCTTGCTTATTCAATTCTTGTTTTTATTTCTTGGGAATGGTCCCATTGTTCATTTAGTACTGTGCCAAGATATGTGTATGTTGACACTCGTTCTACCGCTTTCTCATTGATGGTAAACTGTACTTCGCCAATTCTTTCTTTACTAATAATTACCATGGCTTTTATTTTACTGGTGTTGACTTCTACACCATATTTCTTACTTACTTCAACTACCCTATCCAATAAAAGCTGCAGTCCCTGTGCAGTATCTGCAAATATGACGGTGTCATCGGCATATCTAAAATTGTTTATTCGTTCGCCATTTAATAGTGCTCCTGCTTTCGTGTATTCTAGGGCTTCTTGGAAAATTGCCTCTGAGTACTTGTTGAATATGAGAGGTGACAATATACATTTCTGGCGTACTCCTCTTAAGATTTGCACTTCCTCTGTTTTGGCATGGTTAATTCTAACGGAAGCTGATTGATTCCAGTAAAAGTTTTTAATTATGCGTAGGTCTTTGCCGTCAAGTCCACTATCTTGCAGAACTTCCATCATTTTGTTGTGTTGAACTTTATCAAATGCCTTTTGATAATCAATGAAACAAGCATACACATCACAATTCACATCCCTCCAACGCTGGAAAAGTACCTGTACACTGAAAAGGGCATCTCTTGTTCCAAGTCCCTTCATAAAATCAAACTGTGTTGGGGATATCTGTTCTTCACAGAGTTTATACAGTCTCCGATGTATGATTTTAAAAAATAATTTTAATAAGTGACTCATAAGGCTTATTGTTCTGTAGTCACTGCACTTTTTGGCCCCCAGCTTCTTTGGGAGATCCATAAACTCGGATCTCAACCATTCTTTGGGTATTTTTCCACTGTTGTATATTTCATTGAATATGATAGTTAGTTCTTTTTTGAAATCCTCATCAAAAAGTTTGATAATCTCTGACTGCACTGGACCAGCCACTTTTCCATCCTTGAGGCTCAGTATTGCTACCTTAACTTCATCTAAAAGAATGTCCGGCCCTGTTATGTCATTTGTTATTTGTTGTTCTGTTCTTGTGTCTGAGAACAATTCCTTCACGTAATCCTTCCATGTTGATTTTATTTGTTCGATGTCTACAGTTATTTCGCCTTGTGCATTTTCCTGTTGATTTCTTCTTGAATTTTCGTGTTATTTCCTTGATCTTCTTATATACATCAAATGTGTCGTATTTTGATTGTGCTATTTCAATCTCTTTGCACTTGCCTTTGAGTTCTTGTTCTTTTGCTTCTCTGATTTTTCTCCTAATCTGGTTGTTGTTGGATCTATATCTCTTCATGTCATTATTTATTTTGGTATTCCTTCTTTCTTCCATTAATTTCAGTATCTCTTCATTTATCCAGGGTTTCCTCTTGTCTATATTTGCTATTAGTATCTCTTTCTTTATTGTTTTTGTGACTTTGACTATTTTCTCTATTTTTTCCTCGACTTCTAAGCTGTTTTTTACATCCAGTAAGGCGTTACTTATTAGGTTCATGGCCTGAGTTCTTACCTCTAGTTCATTGATCTTTCTTCTATCATATGTGGTTGTGGTTTGTTTTACTTTCAGTTTCTTCCATTGTACCCTAAAGTCTGCTACCAATAAATTGTGATCAGAGTCTATGTCCGCTCCCGGATATGTTTTGGCCATTTTACAGCTGTTTCTATATCTTTGATTAACCATTATGTAGTCGATTTGGTTTCGTATGAGTGTACTATCTTTTCCATCTTTTGGGGCTTTACAAGTATATAATCTGCGCGGAGGCATCTCGAAAAATGTGTTCATTATAACCATATCGTTTTTTTTTTCCTGCAAAAGTACAGAGTTTTATCTCCACACGCGATTCTTACTCCAAGCCCATGGGGTCCAATATATTTTCCTGTTCCCACTTTTGTTTAAAAATCGCCCATGATCATAAGTAGTTCTTTTTTAGGGATATTTCTGATGAGGGTGGTTAATTCTGTGTAAAAATTATTTATATCTTCTTCTTCATGTTCACTTGTGGGGGCATACACCATACATTGATTTTATTTGGATTAGCATTATTCTTTCATTGACGGGCACAAAGTTTGCGACATTTTGTGCAATTGACTTGTGCAGTATGACTCCTACTCCATATTCATATTTGGCGGGACATCCTGAGTAGTAGTATTCTATGTTCGTCAATATCACAGTAATTTGCATCTGGCCGTCTCATTTCACTTATTCTCAAAATTGTGATTTTCAGTTGCTCCATTTCTTTGATGGCGTTTTGTATTTTATCTGTTTGGGCCATGGTTCTCACATTCCAGATACCCAGTCTTGTACGTTGTTGACCGAGTTTTTGTGTCTTCACATCCTTATTCATGCTTGCTCCCCCCGGAGATCCGATCGGTGTGCTTACTCCGAAATCAATATTTAGTTTGAACATTGCCATGTGACTGAATACTAGGGTCGCTTTGTAAGCCTTTAATGCAGTGGTTACCCATGATGCCTTCTGCATCCCAATGCCGTTGACTAATTGTTTTAGTTCATCCGCCTTGGGGTTAATTTCTCAACCCCAGGATAATGAGTTGCCCTGCCACTTGTCAGTTCTTCCACCCGAAGCTGTTGACTGACAAGTGGGGATTACTTATACCAGTAATCACTCGGTCGACAGAGCCTCGTTGGTTATCTGGCAGGGTGCACCACGTGCAGGTGAGGTTGTCAGTTGGGTTGGTCTTCATTCTTTTTTACCGTCACCCCTTACACCCCAGTGTAAGGGGTGTTTAAACAGTGCTCAAAAATTCATGGTTGATATTTTTAAGGCAATAGATATGAATAAAAGCAGAGATGTACATATTTTTTTATAATCGCTAGTGCAGAAAAAAGCAAAAATTTCATTGCAAGCAAGAATTAATTTATTAAATAACCACCGCCAAAAAGACCACATATGTATAAATTAAACCAGCCAAACGAGTATTATAGGTTAGGTTTAGAAATGGTTTTAGCAGCACTCGAAGCCACCATCCACCACTGCCAACAGTCTCCAAATTTATTGAGAAATGTGAACATATTATAATAACTGTACATTAATTTGTGATTCATAGACTTTAGTTACGCTTTCGATGATGCCTAGCTCTGGGAAATGCCTCATGACTCATGAACTATATAATATAAAAATATATAATGGAAACGACATTACCATCGAAAAAAAATTCCTGAGCCACCTACTCGCCGAAAGACGACTAGCCAATTTTCCTGCAATAATTGGCCGAAAGTGAAAATTTTCTGAAAAGGCGATTTGCCAAAAGATGATTCGCCTAAAGACGATTTGCCGAAAGACACTTTGATTTTAGTGTGTCCCTATTATGGAAAAATTGAACAAAATGCAACAAAGTGCTTCTGTAGGCTTCTACAAAATATCTATAAGCTTAATTTTTTTAAATAAAGAGTGTCTTTTGCTGCGAAAAGTCAACATTATTATTTTAAGTGCATTTCCATATTTTCATAGCCCAAACTAACCCTAAGTAAACCCATAAAACGAAAATTTATTAAAAAGGCGATTCGCCAAAAGATGAGTCGCCTAAAGACGATTCGCCGAAAGACACTTTGGTTTTAGTGGTTCGTATTGTGGAAAATTTGAAAAAAATGCAATACAGTGTTTCTGTAAGCTTGTACAAAAAATCTATAAGCTTAATTTTTTTAAATCAAAAAGGCTTTTGCTGTCTAAAGTCTGCATTATTATTTTAAGTGTACTGAAATTTTTTTAAAGCGCGCACCACGCGCTTAAATTTAACTTGAAATTAAATGAAATGGTTTATTATCCAAAGATCACAAATATGATTACATGGTAGGTCATACCCTAATATAGGATTCGTCAAATGAACAGAAATACTATAACAATATATCACAAGCTTAAAAATTCATCTAACTGTAAAAAGCCCTGATCTGGAAATATGAGTATAATTTGTTTATCTACAAGCGTGCGGAAAGTACACATTTTCCGCACGCGTGACTGTGCCGAAAGTTGCACTTTTCCGCACGCAATTACTTTCCGCACGCTCAACAGTGCGGAAAGTATTAAAAAATTGAAACCTTCACTCATTTACATATAACGTGATTTTAATGTACAAAATTACTTATTATTTACATTTATATTGAAAATACAATGGTTTGCATTTTGTAAGATCATTGCCGATGCAAAAAGGTCCCCGTTGACTGCGAACTAAGGGATGTTCATTGTTCTTTCATTATTAGTATCTCCCATTAATGAACTTCAATAAGATTCTTCAGCATTATTAATGGTATTGGTATTTTGCATGAAGCTGCTTTCTTCTGATAATGCCAAAATTTTATTTGATGTTTTTTGTTTTCAATCGATTCCTCTATGTACCCTTCTGCTACGCTACTAGATTTTCAGCCTCCGTGCTTTTTTATACTTGTATTGTTCGCGCCTGAATCGGCAAGCATGGTCGTTGAAGCTGTGTCCTGTATATTCTTCAGGATTAGGTAGACGCAAGAACACAGCAATCTCCGAAGGTATCTTGCCAACCATATTAATACCAACACAGTATAGTGCATTTGCCATGAATATATTTAATAAAAAAATCTTCTTTGTAGCGTGGTTGAAGGACGTAATTGAGAATATATCTTTTATAATAGTCTAGGAACATGCCATCTTTTAAGTCATTAGATATAACAAAGGCTCGATTTGAATAAGTTTTTGTGTTGGAGATTTTGATTACTAGTAAGTTGCCCTTATCATCAATGTTATCTGTTGATAAACACGTCAATTCTTCACGACGACACGCTCCAGCAAATCCAAGTATAGTGACCACTTCCATTAAAAGATAAATATCATCGGGAGCTTCATTAATAATCTTCGAAATATCAGTTTTGCTGAATATTTTTGACTTTTTGGGCCGAAAACCAACATTCTGAAGTTTCAAGTAAGCTGACAGTTTTGGAAATCTTCCAATGTCAACATTTTTTCCTATTCTAATTACCATCTTCAACATAGAATATCGGGTCCAAAGAGTCGATGGCTTACAAGTTTTACTGGCTTCTGAAAAATAGGCTAAAAGGACTTCTTCTTTAAACCCTCTTACATTTCTTGTTTCACACCACTGGTTGAACACATTAAATTCCTTCTCGTATCTTGATCGGGATTATTCCGGCAGTAATTCTAAACTGGCTTTTTTTGCTTCCGCTAGGATAGATTCGGGAATTGCGTAGTTTTCTTCATCACTTTCCCTCATTTCAGAAAAAAAATGCAAATAAAATATAAATGAGTGAAGACCAGAGAGAAATTAAATTTCTCTCTGGTGAAGACTTCAAAAGTTGTTTTTAATATATTTTTTAATATCCTAGAAACCAATAGACATACAGAAAAGTCTAGAGAGCCAGCGTCCACTTTGTCTCCCGAGCTTTAGGCAAGTCCGAGTTCGATGAAAATCAGCCGTCGGGGGTTTTCGGTGATGAGACGCCCGAATCCGGACATTAGAAAGTGGAGGCCCCTAGGAGCGAGGCTGTGCGAAAGAAAAAATGACGATTTGACGTCCGAAAGGGTTGACGTTCGGCAGGGATGTTCGGCGGGCGCCCCTTAAACCGTTAAAAATATTTTGGAACCTAGGGGCTCCATTTAGGGGCCTATATTTTGCGACGCCCAAAATCATAGTTTTGGTCATACGCGAAAAAAACATTTTTGGGACCTAAGGGCTCATTTAAGGGCCGAGGGGATTTGACGTCCGAATGGGTTCAAATTCGGGTTAGGGGGGTTTTCGACGATGCCGGGCTCGAATCTGACGTCGGCGGGAACTTATCGCGAATAGGTTCCGCGATAGGAGCCGGACGAGGTCAAATTTGGTGATGGGCAAACGAGACCCTCCAAAGAACACCCTCACGCATTTGACTTAAAAACAGTATTCTGCGTGATTTTCGATCCGACGAACCCATTTCCCGTAATCAGGCCCCATCGATTTCGAAAACGGAAAATCGCCATTTTGGACGACGTGTAGGATTTTTAAAAATTTTATTTTTACGTTAATGACATGTAAATGGACCCCTTTAATTGATTCCGTCATGAAAACGAGTATTTTCAAACAAAAAAAATTTCAGGGGTAATGGTTTTAAAAAAAATCGATATTTTCAGAAAATCGGCTATAATTCGAAAACGGTAACAGTTAGAGGTAGACTTTAAATGGGAAAAATATGGGTCTCGTCGGGTACTATAATGTGTCGTACCCAGTTAGATTGTCCGGCGTTTCGTTTATTTTTTAAGTTGACCAAATGTGATTTTCATATTTTTGCCTTTTTCTCGGTAACGAAAAGAGGTATCTCAAATCGATTTGCGCCAGTATTTGCGTCGTTTTAAGGTCCATCCAAAAAGTTCCTATACAGTTTTTCGATAGGATTAGTTTCGATTATTTTTGCTTAATCTGTAATACAGAAGAAAAGCGCGCGTAGCGCGCTTGTCTTTACTTAGGTTAATTACGGTTAATTTGGGATAGTTTGCGTTAGTTTGGGTTAGTTTGCGTTAATTTAAGTTAATTTGGGTTAATTTGGGTTAGTTTGCGTTAGTTTCGGTTAGTTTCGGTAGTGCGCTCGTCTCAATGCGCTTGTTTGGCTAGTTAAAGTTAGTTTCGATTATTTTTGCTTAATCTGGAATAAGGAAGACAAGCGCGCTTGTCTTTACTTTGGTTAATTACGGTTAGTTTGGGTTAGTTAGCATTAATTTGGATTAGTTGAGGGCCATGCGAAAAGTGAAATATTACTTATTCTTATACGTACCCGTACTTTGGATGCGCTATGACTCTTGTGTAGACATACGACTACTATTATTATAAAAAAATATGTCAAGTATAACCACAAAATTATACCTGTTTTTTACTTCCGCGAGGATAGCTTTTTCGTTTTGAATGTAAACAAGTATTTTGTTTAATTTCTTTTTCGGATTTTGATTGAGTATTTTTGTGATTGTGTAGAACCAAGGTAAAACGCTTGTAGAAAAAATATTGTACCTAATACATGCGGAAAGTGTCTTTTCCGCACTCGACTGCTTACCAGTCGCGTAGGGAAAAGTACCACTTTCCGCACTAGTTAGGTAAATAAATATTTTAAATAGCTTAACTGTTTTAATATTTTTAATATTCGGCGGTAAGCCACTATAAATACGTATAGATGTTGCGTACGGGCCGTTATAAGTGCAGTGTAATCTACACAAGTTGTTCTTTTTTCCGAGTATTATAGTTGTGTACCGCAGATCTTGACAGATATTCGCCCTCTCTATTTTTAATATTCGTGGCACAGACATAAATATAGATTCACGTTGAAGTTAATATTTTATATTGTATAAAAATATCTCTACAATGCGCCCTTCTAGAAACCCGTGCAATAATTCTTAAAATGTGTTAGGCTGAGGCATGAGAATGCTTTGCCAGCAGTAGCAGCATTGCTCCAACATATAATTCCATATGATAATTTACTATATACATGACCATAGTATAAAGAGAAAAGTGTAAAATCTGAAACAGAAGGTCTAAGTTTTCTAAACAAGAAAGTTAGGGAGCTAAGTTTGGTGCACACTGCTTCGATCTGCTCATTCCTTGTTAATTTTGAGTCTACATAAATACCCAAAAACTTAGCAAAATTTGTTTACACTACGGAGCTGCCGTTAGGACATCTTACAAGAAAGCTCTTATCTTCATTTTGATTTTTAGTTACGAACGTCTTAAATTGGGATTTCTTATAATTTAATTGCAGACTGTTTTTCTCAGAAAAACGCACCATATTTTCCACAACATCACACATATCTTCTCGCAATTCACAAAGGACTAAACTTAATAGAAAGTTAGAGTCATCGGCAAATAGTACTGTGTTTATATTTATTTTGGATATAGATATAGATAGATACATAACTTACCACGACTAGCCCAAACTAACCAAAACTAGCCCAAACTATAACTATAACTAACCCATAAAGTAGAACCAGTAAAAAGATCTTTTATATGGAAAATTTCCGCATAATAAAAATTCAAGACAGTGTTTCTGTAAGCTAGCAAAAAGAACCTGTAAGCTTAGTTTTTTTTATCATTTCTGATAGTCAAAAGTTAAACCGATAATTAACATTTAAAACTCAACTGTAGGTAAAAAATGTCTTGACTTAATTTTAGTTTACTTAAATTGCAAGTTAATTAAAAACAGCTTTTGATCTATCTAAATGTTCATATTATCTGGCTTTTTGTGTAGATTTTCGCAAAAAAAAAACTGTTTTTTTAAAGCATTTATATGGCAACTACTTTAGGCGCACTCTTGCAAATTTTAGTAAATAAAACTAACCCATCCTAATTAAAATCAACTCAAAACTAGGCAAAATTAGCCACAAATTCGATGAAGTCGTTTCGGCTAATTGTCCTTTCGGCGAATTGTCATTCGTCAAATTGTCGTCGTTTTTGACAAATTGTCGATTCGGTGGAATGTCCTCGCCCAATCAAGTTTCCCGTGATGTTCTACTCGCAAAATGAACACGAGATTGAAAACATCCTTCTTGTATTAAATACAGACGCAAAATATTGGCGTAATGTTAGTGAAATTCTATATTCGGACGTTATCATTTTCTTACATCGGGGACTGTCAAAAATAAAAAGAGGGGTTAATGAGGAGCATCTAAATGTAGTCGAGGCTCTCTATGGGATATGGACAACAGCCGGTTGTGCATATTTCATTCAGTAAATTTTATAGTTCTACTAAGATATCATTTCACGCATGGCTCTCCGATCGCTGCGGGGGCGCAAAACCAAGGCATGCCCAAAATCCAGAATAAAATATATATTTGAAATTTTTGTTAGTGTTTGGCAGTAAGATATTTTATCGAAGCAAATAATTGATCTAATTCAGTAATATTACGATTTATATCCGACAAAATTTATAAAGTTTTGAAAATAAAATACTAAACTGAAAAGTTCCCACCCCTCAATAGTGTGCTTCATCTCCTAGGACGTCGTTGTTGCCCACTCTTTCAAGTTTCCTAGATTAACTCGAGAACGGTGCACATTTTGATTAAAAAGCCTTAGAAAAATATTCCTTATGAAATTTTCTATAAAAAAAATTCCTACACAAATTGATAATAATGTGAGAAATAAGGCGTTATTATACATAAGGGTTACTTCCGGCATCTTGTTTGGTGTTACTGATTATTTTCTTTTTTGTGTGTATTCTGAATTTTCGTTGATTTGGTCAGGTTAAAATTTCATAGGTAAATATAAACAATAAATATGACTGCTTTCGCAAATTTCAATCTGGAAGGTTTTATAAATGAATAGATACAGACTTTTCACAAACATTTTTGAATCAAGAATTGCTGGAGTGGGTACCCGATTTTTGGTTATTCGTCTACTATGCTTGTTGTTTTTCTTTTTGTTTAAATTACAACATGAACGAGTCAGTTGAGTAGCCTGAAGCGACGAGCGTACCAAATAAAAATATATTTTCTCATATCATCTAGTGGACCTAAACACTCAGCAATAACAAAAATAAATTGCTACGTGCATGCTGTATATATTTTTATTCTGATTTTGATATCCATCAAATACAATACTAGCCAATGTGCAATAACCCCTTAAAATGTTTAACAAAAAAAATCGTGCTAAAAGTATAAATGAAACGAAAAGTGACATTGACCAGATTATGGTATCTCGCCGTCCTAAAAACCTTGATTTTATATTGTCTGACGCCGACGCAAATGGTAACCAAATTACCTGCATTCCCCTTTAATACTATGATAAGAAAATGAGATTTTTTACACTAATAGTTCTTGGTGGGAAAATTCTCCTTAAGTAAATACAGGCAATTTAGCCGCCTGTTTTTCATATAATTTACTAAATCGCTCTTTATGTAATTTTAAATGAATTTAAAGATTTGCCCCTTATATGGTATAATAATTAAGTGGATAGTTGGGCAAGGACACCGCAGTCAGCTGCTGGTTTGTATTGCCGATGTCGAGGTGAATCATAATTTATCGCAATTTCTGCAAGATAATATTCATAAGTGTAGCGAGTTGTGTTTATTAGGATTACTTACTGTCTATGAGGATTTCATCAAAGTTTAAACATTGCCAATCGCAGTTTAAATAAAAAAAAACTAATACGCAATAATGCAACTGTCCCGCCTATATATTATTTATATTGAAGGACCGTGGTAAAAAATTAAGAGTAGTATATTATTTAACGAGCTTATAATGTAATATTTCTCTGACATATTTGTCAAAATCGCTTGAATTCCTTGTAACATTCGATAGCTAATAATGCACTTATATTTTGCTGCGATCGGGTCGTGGAGTATGAAGCTTATAATTATTCAAAGCCAGGGGTGTGGAATATGAGTAGCTATGGTAATATGTGTTACGTTATTTATTTACTATTACAAACATTATGCGTTCATTATTTAATAGTTATAGATAATATTATATCGTATTATATATTAGCAGTAAAAATGATTTTTTTCAATGCCATTAATAGATATCATGGTCAATCAATAGGTAAAAAATACGGTGTATGCTTTTTAGCATTTTTAATACAATTTTTTGCTATGTTGTACTCGTAACTCTCCGCTTTAATCTACGAGAATTTAGTTGGTCCAGAGCGTCCGATTTTTCACTAATAAAATAATAGGAACAATAATAATAAGGTGCTTTATTGTCAAAAAATTTTACAATTTGTTTACAAAGCTAGAGTTAGAGTACAAACATACAAAACATATAAAAACACAAATAGAAACATACAATGAAAAGAAAAACCTAACTATACAAAACTGTATACAATAATTGTGCAAGTTGTACGTGGTCAAACATTTTATAAAATATTAAATATCAAAATATTTAACCATTTAAACATCAAATCCTAAGCACTAAACATCAAACATGAAACATTATACCAGTGTGTAAGATGCTCAAAATTAATAATTAAGTATTAATTAAAAAAAATCGTTTACTGCGTATATAAGGCTCTCTCCAGTAGGTATGATCTCAAAGCTCTGCGAAATGCGGGAAAATATGTTATTGACTTTATTTCAAATGGCAGATAATTGTGCATTTTTTGCATTGTACAATATAGAGCTTTTAACTTAAAAGCAATTTTTCGCGAGGTTAATCCAGCATAAACAGGTTTTGAGCATAATCTAACGTTTTCGCGACATTACCTAAATTAGGGGAAATGTCGATGACGTCATCGGTAGGTTAGCTAAGCATCTGGAGCGGGTTTTGCTTGGGTTATGTCATTTGGATCAGACAAAAACTAGCGTTTCCGCCAACAAATCCGAAGTAACTCCAGTGTATCATACATTTATGTTGGTGGGGATAGGTATATGACGTATAAAGGTTAATTCATCATAAATTAGCATAATCCAAACTCAATACGCAAAAAAATCCCCTTAACTCTGAGCTCTGAGCGTGGAGTTGGCAGATAAAGATCATGATCCGTATTCCTAAGTGGATAGTTGTGAGATGGCCTATCTGGAATAGCAGATAGGTGCTTGCGGATTAAGCAAACGGATTCAAATATGAATAAGGAAGGAAGAGTTATTTTAAATATTTTAAAGAAATACTGCCAGTGAGTTCTGCTGTGTAGTCTCAGTGAGTATAGATCAGCTCTCTTTTGTAGTTTGAAAATACCCTCAAATTGAGTCGCACAAGCATGGTAGGGTGTATCGGAGGTGCGACTCAAAAAGGGCATAAAAGACTGTTTTAAGCTCCCTGGAAACCGTTCTTAGCGCAAAATAGGCAGAACTTAATTTTTTTGATAAGACATCGATGTGCAAGTCCCACTTTAAATGGTTGTCCACAACAAACCCCAAGAATTTCACAGATTCAACGATGTCAATAGTGGTGTTATTAAGTATAAAATATTGCAACATACTTTTATATGACAAAACTTTTGCTTTAGAAACGTCGAGGCACAGGAGATTCGAATCGCACCATATGATTTATTGGTGATTAAGTCACTAAATACAGTTCTGTGAAGCGCCATAATATACGGGTTGCTCCAAACTCCAAGTGAAACTAGTATCGTCCGCAAAGAAGCAGACTTTACCGCTATATTGTCCGGACAAGCAATGTCGTTAATAAACAGCAGAAACAAAATAGGGCCTAGTACTGAACCCGGGAGTACTCCACAATCTATTGGTTTGCAAGAAGGCAGCGACGTATCAACCCTCATAAGCTGACTTATGTTGTTAAGATACGACTTAAACCATTCGAGAGGCACTCCTCTGAATCCGTAGTACCTCAATTTGTTAATTAAGATATTATGATTTACACAATCGAAAGCTTTAGAGAAATCACAGTAAATTATTGCTGTAGAGTGATGGTTGTTTAGGTTGGAGTATACATAATTAAACATGAAAAACATAACATTTGTGCATTTGTTACTTAAAAATACAGTATTTTTTATTTAGCGAGAAAAGATAGAAGCCTTTTTTTAACCAATCTTTCAATGATCTTTGATAAAGGAGTGCAATTTGGCGATTGTCCGAAGCTTGGTCTTTATCTCCTCCTTTACGCAAAGGAATAATTATTATTGTCTTAAAGACAGTTTGGAAAAAAACCATTTTGGAATGACTTGTTAATTAAAGTAGTAAGATGGTTCAATGTGCATTCCGGCAGGTTCGAGTACATTTTCAGGGTAAGCCCATCAGTCCCAGATGAGTGTCTTTAATTGTGCTGCGAAGCTCAGTAAATGATACAGGCGTAAAGAAGAAACTGTGTAAATTCACATTAGCATTAAAGAGATATGAAAGTGGAACATGAGAAGGAGTTATGGTGTTCATTAAATCTTTAGCCACATTTACAAAGTAATTATTTAGGTTCTCAGGTGAATTAGCGATTGTGTTAGACGAATAAGTCTTATTCCTTAAGTCATTCACAATAGACCATGATTCTTTAGCAACATTACCGGATTTAGCCAGCCTCTCATTATAATAAATGTCTTTGGCAGCTTAGTCTCATGACTAAGCTGTAAAGTTTCACGTAATCATGGAAGACGCTGGCCTAGTATTTTTTAGGTGAGATAATGAACACATGTTCTTTGCAGATGTGCGTAATCCTTTAGTTGACCAGTGTTTATGTTGTTTCACTTTGATAGGCCTAAGCGGAAACGATTTGAACGCCAGAGTAGATAAAGTTTTTATAAATTTATTAAATTCGGTATCGACATCATCAGTCAGTGGTTAGACATAGGTGCTTGAAATTTAGAAAATTCTTGTCCGAAAAAATACGGTATCATTTGCGTGAAGCAATTTTGCATTTGGATTTTACCGAAAATTTAATACTTAATAATAATACCGCCTCATGTTCAGAGAAACTCGAGTTAAAGGCAGCACAGTCAACGAATTCTGTCATCAAAGGAAGACACGACGAAATCGCGAAGTCTAAATTCAACGAGCTCACCCTGTATAAATGCAATCATCATTTCTTAAATAGGTACCTCCTTCTATAGTTTTTAACGGAGATTCTCGTCAAGCGATCTTCTTTTCTAAAAACAAGTTATTTTTAGAGTTAAAAAATAAAAACCTTAATTTTTTTTATCTACGAATCTTTTTTTTTATATTTTCCTCAAAAGTCCATTTTTTACATTTCCGAAACAAGGGACCATTTAGAAAGCTTTGCTCCTAGAAATTCTGTGTTGAACTGCTGTCTAGTTTCCTCCTGGCGACTTTTTTGGCACTAGCACATCCCAAAGTGATCCCTTTTCTAAAAGTATGCACGTCCAGAAAAAATACTTGCCATTTTTCGATTCAGGATAGTTTCAAACATATTCAGAAAACCTTAAAAAAAAGTTTCCAGAAAATTTTCAAAACACTGGAGCATTTAGAGAATTTTTCTCCTAGAAATTTTCTATTGAACTGCTGTCTAGTTTTTCCGATCCTGGCGACTTTTTCGGCACTAGAACTTCCCAAAGTATATGCACGTCCAGAAAAAAATACTTGCCATTTTTCGATTCATGTCAGTTTCAAGAGGATTCAGAAGACCATCAAAAAATTGTTTCCAGGAAATTTTCGAAACAAGGGAGCATTTGGAGACTTTTTCTCTTAGAAATTTTCTATTGAACTGCTGTCTAGTATTTTTCGATCCTGGCGACTTTTCCGGCACTAGAACGTCCCAAAGTATATACACGTTCAGAAAAAAATTCTTGCCATTTTTCGATTCATGTCAGTTTCAAGAGGATTCAGAAGTCCATCAAAAAAATGTTTCCAGAAAATGTTCGAAACATGGGAGCATTTAGAGACTTTTCCTCTTAGAAATTCTCTATTGAACTGCTGCCTAGTTTTTCCGATCCTGGCGACTTTTTCGGCACTAGAACGTCCCAAAGTACCTATATGCACGTCCATAACAAAATACTTGCCATTCTCGATTCACGTTAGTTTCAAGAAGATCCAGAAGACCATCCAAAAATTTTTCCAAAAAATTTTCGAAACAAGGGAGCATTTAGAGATTTTTCCTCTTAGAAATTCTCCTATTGAACTGCTGTCTAGTTTTTTTC